>JASAND010008686.1:0-16511 GCA_030248195.1 Trissonchulus latispiculum
GTATTCTTTGGGGGATTATTGCCTGGTAAATATTTAATTTATGTGAAAGTAATTTAATTATTTTGTTCTCGCAAAATTTATTTGGCCTGAATTTTAAATTAGTAAAAATTTTAATTTTTTTTGTAAAAATTTCTGTTTAATTATTGTTGTATCTTTGTAGATCTTTCAAAATAGTTTTGTTCATGATTTCAGGAGTCTTCCCATTGTCTCTCTTCTGTTAAAGTAAATGCCATCTGTACTGCTGGACCATTGTTTTTTGTTAGATTAGGGTTTTGTTTAGAATTGTATAGTCGTTAGGGTAAAGCCGGGTTCACAGTGGAGTCTTAAGTCACAACTCGCAAGTCTTAAGTCTTTATAGCTTAAAGCTTCAGACATTTTTCACCCTTTAACTTAAGCAAGAGTGCATAATTGCACTATATATAAGAAGAAGAGTAAGCCACTAGAGGGCTCCTCTTCTTGGCATTGCGTAACGGTGCTCCGACCACAATACGCGAATGTTCCCCCGTTTGGTGGGGGGGTAGCAGAAAAGAGGTCCCCGTTTGGTGGGGGGGGGGCAGCCAACAGCCAATCGAATTGTGGAGACCCCTCCCCGTTTGGTTGGGGGGGGGTATAACAGAGGATTACGGTAGTTTTTGTTCTATTTACTGAAAGGTGACTATCAAAAACCTGTCAAAAATTGGGGGTCTCTAAAAGCCGGCCCGGCCCGGCCCGGCCTGAGGCCGGACCATAACTCTCTAAAGTCCGGCTGGGCCGGAAACTATCTAAAACCCGGCCCGTTATTAAAACAAGGCAAATTTTGGGCCGCAGAATCTCTAAAACCCGGCCCAGGCCGGAAATCCACTAAAACCCGGCCCGGGCCGGAAATCCTCTAAAACCCGGCCCGAATTAAAAATTTCATATTTTGGGCCGGGTTTTCACTAAAACCCGGCCCGAATTAAAAGTTTAATCTCTTGGGCCGGATTTTCACTAAAACCCGGCCCGATCAACATTTTTGAATTTTGGGCCGGATTTTCACTAAAACCCGGCCCGAATTAAAAGTTTAATCTCTTGGGCCGGATTTTCACTAAAACCCGGCCCGATCAACATTTTTGAATTTTGGGCCGGATTTTCACTAAAACCCGGCCCGAATTAAAAGTTTAATCTCTTGGGCCGGATTTTCACTAAAACCCGGCCCGAACAACATTTTTCAATTTTGGGCCGGATTTTCACTAAAACCCGGCCCGAATTAAAAGTTTAATCTCTTGGGCCGGATAGTCACTAAAACCCGGCCCGATTAACATTTTAACCTTTGGGCCGTATTTTCACTAAAATCAGGCTCGAATTAATATATAGTTTTTTCTTGGGCCGGATTTTCACTAAAACCCGTCCCGAATCAATAGTTTTATCTCTTCGGCCGGAAATCCTCTAAAACCCGGCCCGAATTAAAAATTTCATATTTTGGGCCGGGTTTTCACTAAAACCCGGCCCGATTAACATTTTTGAATTTTGGGCCGGATTTTCACTAAAACCCGGCCCGAATTAAAAGTTTAATCTCTTGGGCCGGATTTTCACTAAAACCCGGCCCGAATTAAAAGTTTAATCTCTTGGGCCGGAAATCCTCTAAAACCCGGCCCGAATTAAAAATTTCATATTTTGGGCCGGGTTTTCACTAAAACCCGGCCCGAATTAAAAGTTTAATCTCTTGGGCCGGAAATCCTCTAAAACTTTACTTAATAATTAATAATAAAATAAAAGCGAAAAATTGACCTATATTTGGTTTATCTGTCAGCGAAAAATTTACCTAACTTTTAGTTATGTAATCTATAGATGACTTGTCATGGCCAGAGTCTGCTACTCGTCCGCTCACCGAGGTTTATCAGATTCCGGTACAAGTTAACAAATAATTTTTAGCGTGAACTACTTTATAATTTACGCGGAAATGCTAAGATTTATACGTGTTAGCAGATTCCAACTAAAAAATTATCAGAAATTCAAGTTTATTTTTGAATTTTTACATATATGTAATTACAAGTACTCTGCGTCCTGTCCGCTCACCCAAAATGGGCTGATATTAGAGTAAAAACTGCAAGAGAAAAAACTGCTTAATTTTTTAATTTTAGCTTTTATGGAATGCTACAATTTCTGATACATCGAATATTGTATTCGAAAAAATTTAACTCAAAAATGTTTTGCTCAAATTTCACCCGAATAAATTCTGAACGACTTTGTCTTTAATTTGGTCCCAAATCTTTTCATCAAAACCTTTTATGTCCTTTGAAACTTCCCCTTGGTGTCTAGCGGTTTTTTCATTAAAAAAATTAAAAAATTAAGCAGGTTTTTCTCTTGCAGTTTTTACTCTAATATCTGCCCATTTTGGGTGAGCGGACAGGACGCAGAGTACTTGGAATTACATATATGTAAAAATTCAAAAATAAACTTGAATTTCTGATAATTTTTTAGTTGGAATCTGCTATAACACGTATAAATCTTAGCATTTCCGCGTAAATTATAAAGTAGTTCACGCTAAAAATTATTTGTTAACTTGTACCGGAATCTGATAAACCTCGGTGAGCGGACGAGTAGCAGACTCTGGCCATGACAAGTCATCTATAGATTACATAACTAAAAGTTAGGTAAATTTTTCGCTGACAGATAAACCAAATATAGGTCAATTTTTCGCTTTTATTTTATTATTAATTATTAAGTAAAGTTTTAGAGGATTTCCGGCCCAAGAGATTAAACTTTTAATTCGGGCCGGGTTTTAGTGAAAATCCGGCCCAAAATATGAAATTTTTAATTCGGGCCGGGTTTTAGAGGATTTCCGGCCCAAGAGATTAAACTTTTAATTCGGGCCGGGTTTTAGTGAAAATCCGGCCCAAAATTGAAAAATGTTGTTCGGGCCGGGTTTTAGTGAAAATCCGGCCCAAGAGATTAAACTTTTAATTCGGGCCGGGTTTTAGTGAAAATCCGGCCCAAAATTCAAAAATGTTGATCGGGCCGGGTTTTAGTGAAAATCCGGCCCAAGAGATTAAACTTTTAATTCGGGCCGGGTTTTAGTGAAAATCCGGCCCAAAATTCAAAAATGTTGATGGGCCGGGTTTTGAAGGAAAATCCGGCCCAAGAGATTAAACTTTTAATTCGGGCCGAGTTTTAGTGAAAACCCGGCCCAAAATATGAAATTTTTAATTCAGGCCGGGTTTTAGAAGATTTCCGGCCCTAGAGATTAAACTTTTAATTCGGGCCGGGTTTTAGTGAAAACCCGCCCAAAATATGAAATTTTTAATTCGGGCCGGGTTTTAGAGGATATCGGCCCTAGAGATTAAACTTTTAATTCGGGCCGGGTTTTAGTGAAAATCCGGCCCAAGAGATTAAACTTTTTACTTCGGGCGGGTTTTAGTGTGAAAATCCGGCCCAAAATTCAAAAATGTTGATCGGGCCGGGTTTTAGCGAAAATCCGGCCCAAGAGATTAAACTTTTAATTCGGGCCGGGTTTTAGTGAAAATCCGGCCCAAAATTCAAAAATGTTGATCGGGCCGGGTTTTAGTGAAAATCCGGCCCAAGAGATTAAACTTTTAATTCGGGCCGGGTTTTAGTGAAAACCCGGCCCAAAATATGAAATTTTTAATTCGGGCCGGGTTTTAGAGGATTTCCGGCCCGGGCCGGGTTTTAGTGGATTTCCGGCCTGGGCCGGGTTTTAGAGATTCTGCGGCCCAAAATTTGCCTTGTTTTAATAACGGGCCGGGTTTTAGATAGTTTCCGGCCCGGCCGGGCTTTAGAGAGTTATGGCCCGGCCTCAGGCCGGGCCGGGCCGGGCCGGGCCGGCTTTTAGAGACCCCCTCAAAAATTTGCCTGTTTATATAGGTATACATATATATACGTGTTAAACATACAAAAATTTCAAAAGTCAATTTGACATGAATTTTTTCAAAAATATTGATACTTTTTGATGCAGGCAGATGTACTAAAAATGACCCGCTCTTTCGAATGGTGTAGACAAATCTGTTCTGGGTCTGGCATACTTCCAGCAAAAATTTCGGCTGCGTTTTTTCCCGCCCATGGGTTTTTCCCCATAGCTTTGGTCGAATATTTCTCACCAACCGTAAGTGCTAGAGAGATGTTTAATGGCTCATTTTGAAGCTCTTCGCAAGGACTCATGGTAGTTATTATTAGATTTTGATTTGTCGCTTAATAAAAAGTTAGCCAAAATTCGAAAATTTGTGATTTTATATATTTCCCGCCGCGCTATATAAATTCGTACTTGCAGGCAGGGGCGGATCCAGGGGTGGGGGCGGGGCGGGTGATGGCCGCTCCCGTCGCGATTCGAACGTAGGAAAAATCGTTCGCCATCGTGAATTCGCGAACTTCCCAAAAATTTGCTAACTGAAAGCGATTATGTGGAAGTCGTGATCAAGACGGCTAAATCGACAGTTATCGCGAAAAACAAGGACGATTTCGGAAAAGTTTCGCGAAAGTCCTGATCATTGATCGCGAATCTCCATGCTGACTTCGCGATTGATGATTGCTATTTTCGCGAAACGTGGCGAAAATCGTCCCTGTTTTTTGCGATAACTCTCGATTTCGCCGTCTTGATCACGACTTTCACCTAAGTTTGCGATAATCCTAATCCTAAATTTAGGAAAAATGGCCTCAATGGCCAAAATTCTTTAGGCCATCGACTCATAAATTTAGGCCTTGGCCTAAGCAAGCTATGGCCTGAAAAACCTTGGAGACCCCACCCCCAAATGGGCAAATCCCAGACCCCACCCACCCAAATTTGCCAGACCCCACCCTCAAAATTTTCGAAATTTTAGGTCAGTCAGAAAAAATTCTAACTTTTAACAAAAATTCCAAATTTTTTTCAAAAAATCATCAAATCGGTTTTAAAATTGCTAATTTTGGGTTGTATAAATATATAGCGTTTTTTAGCAAAATCACAAATTTTTTCCAAAAATTTTTAAAAAAATTTTTTACCCCCAACCCCAAATTCGATTCGATTTCGAACCCACACATACATAACCTATACCGGCTGGCTGACACCACCTACCTAATTTCGGCTACACCCACCTCAACTTTTTCTCGAGGTGCACCTATGCAAGTCAAGAAGTCACAACTCACAACGACAAATACAAGCCTTGTCTTTGAAGAAAGGCACTTTTGCGTTTTAAGCCATTTTTGTAATTTCTGATCTCCGAATTTGTCCGGCTTTACATTAAGGGTGTCAATCACCAAAATTCCGAGATTTAGCCCCCCCCCCCCCGCCAAAATATATAACCGGTGAAACTATAAGCACGGGCCGATTTTGAGAGAACCCTGCTGCCTTAATATGAAGTTCCAGCCCAGTTTCACAAAATGCGGTTTCCCTCCTCCCCATGGCTAATATGCTTAGATTAACCGTATATAAATATCTTCTAAAAACATGTTTTTCAGATATTTTCAAGATTTACATTTACATTTAGATTTAAAATTTAAATTTAAAAGATTTATATAGACTGTATATACTAGATTTGTAAAATATCTGGAAAAAGTCTGGAAAATGGCTGGAAAAAGTCTGGAAAATGGCTGGAAAAAACCTGGAAAGTCTAGAAAAAGTCTGGAAAAAATCTGGAAAATGCCTGGAAAAACGGTTTCCAGACTTTTTCCAAATCTAGAAAATACCTTGAAAATATCTGGAAAATGTCTGGAAAAATTTTTCCAGGTATTTTCCAGACTTTTTCCAAACAACAGAAAAAACCTGGAAAAAGTCTGGAAAAATGTTAGCGTTAAAAAATTTTTCCAGATTTTTTCCAGACTTTTTCCGGAAAAAGTTTTCCTGTGCCCAGACTTGGGTCGCCCCTCCCCCCAGGATTCGGGCCTCCCCCTCAGAACAACACCCCCCACCCTAATGTGCCCGGAAAAATAGGGATTTGAGGGAAAATTTTTTTCCGGCTTCGCCGGATTTTTACCCATTTTGAAGCATTTTTAGCTATTTTAAGCTTAAATTAAAGTTAAAAATAGTCAATTTTTAGCTCAGCAGCAAAAAATAGCTATTTTTAGACATTTTTCTAAAAATTTTTCTTCCCCCCCAGACTTCCTCCCCAGAAATTTTTGCCTAGGAAAAAGCCAGCCCCCATAGGTGTAATTGGGGGGGGGTAACCCCCAGCCATTTTTACAAACCCCCCAAAAATCTTTGGGGGCCCCCGCCCCCCCCCCGCGGGGGGGGGGGGGGGGGGGGGGGAAGGTCGCGCAGAAGGCGCGGAAAATTGGCTACAAATTGGGTATTTTTAGGGTAAATTCTGCCAAATTTTTGGCTTAAAGTGTTTATTATTGCGAGAAATACACGTTTATAACGGTTTTATGGACTTTCTGGCTCAATATTGACCTTATTTTAGACTTAAAATCATGTTGGCACAAGTTTTCGAGTTTAAAACCCCTGTCTAATGTCAAAATTACGGCACTTGATGGGGGGGGCGATTTTTTCGCCTTGGTTCGAAAAAATTTTTTGTATCCGATTTGGCTGAGAAGTTGTCCCTAGGGTAAATCGAGGTCGCTGATTTCAAAAATCGAGTCGAGAGATCGATCCGACTGATCGATCGATCAATAGAATCGATCGATCAAAATCGATCAAAAATTTTTTTGTCACCAATTTTCGCGAAAAGTCGCCCCTAGGGTAATTCGGGGGCGCTGATTCCGAATCTGCAGTCGAAATTTCGATCCGAGCTGCCAAATTCGAGTTATTCGCGAATTTTTCAAAAATCGATGAAAATCGATTTTTGAAGTCGAACGATCGAGTTTCACGAAATTGGCAACCCCTTGTGGGTCTATTTAACTCCGTTATTGAGGCAACTCAATACGGATTATCTAATCCCTTTTATGGGATCTACCCCGAAATGGGGTCTATCTAATTTTATTTTTCATTTTTTTCAAAATTCTTTTAATCACTAGTCGGATTACGGAGCTATATATAAATAGATATAATTTACATTCTCTTTGATGAACTGAATAGCTTTATTTTAAAAATCTTTTGGCTCTTGTAAAGCCATCCTTACTTTTATTTTTCGTATAAGTACATAAAGTTTTCAAAAACATTTTTTTAAAGTAGTTTAAAACTTTTTTAATAAAATTTTTTTATTTATTTCGTAGCTTTAATAAGCTGCCAACCACAAAAGTCGCTAAATTATTTTTTAAAAAATTTAAGATTTTCTCTATTTATTTAATGATTAATTATAATCAAATATAGTGTAGAATCGAGTATGCCTCTCGATTCCCCTTTTTTAGGGGACCATCAAAAGGCGCCACCGTCGTGATCCGGTTATAACCGTGTTGCAAAGTCGCGGCTGAACACGGGCCAGGCTGTCGGTGGGACGGTGGGAGGGTTGTTAAACCCAATGGTGGTTGCGCCACCTAAGCCAGGCAAACCTTGGCTAGTAGGAATCCACCCTGCGCCCACCCTGGTTATTATGGGTGTAGTAACCGGTCCGGGTGGCTAATTAGCACCTACTTCTTTTACCAAATGTTCGTTTTCTCAATGTTTAGCTTGTTCTAAAACAAATAGCTCCAAGACATTTATCGGTGCTTATAATTCTTGTAAATATCACATTGAACCTATTAATAATGAAAATTTTAAATGTACTACAAAAAATTAAATTTATCTGTTAACTTGCAATGACTGCAATATGCAGTACGTAGGGGAGACCAAACGTATGCTTAAAAAAAGGATTCGGGAACATATTTATGCTATACGAGGTAAAGGTAGGTAAAGGTGACCCATGGAGAATATCTCCATCCCTGCTTCAGGGACAAGGGGTGCCGGTGCTCATCCCCGGATACACAGCCGTAGAGCCAGGAGTGTCACCTCAACTGATGACTACATCCGTGGAAGGGGGGCCGGCCCTTCAAGGCTTTAAGCCCTACACGGACTCCTGTTACCTTCCCACAATAGTGGTACCCATTTACCGACCAATTAAGGATGGATAGCTGGGTTGGCTAGAGCTCACGGCGAACCGATATGTGCTTAGTCCCTTGCTCAAGGGGATTTGTGAAAGCCTTGCGGCAGCGGGGATTCGAACCTCGGACTATCGGATCCGAAATCGAACGCCTTAACCACTCGGCCGGCACGGCACAAATACGGACACAGTCCAAATCTGGTTGTACTGAGTTAATCGAACATTTTAATATGGGAACTTGTAAAAATTATAGTGTACAGTTAATAGAAACTGTAGAATCTACAGGTGATGATAATATGGATAAGAATGCGAGATTAGATCGGGAACAATATTGGATAAAAGAATTGCGCACAAAATTTCCATACGGACTTAATACAATAATGAAAGGACAGAAAGACGATATAGCTATTTTTTGGAATTTTAACCGAAAATATGTTCAGAAAAATGTTAACAAAGTACGCGGAAGCAAACGACCTAGTAGCGTGCAAACTAAATGGAATATGAACGATACTAAATTTTTCCTTCCTAATTTAGAAATGTGGTATATCACAGACGGTAAAAAATTTAGAAAAAATGTTTTAAAATTTATATTTAGTAAACCTAAACATATGTTAAAAATGTTGTATGCGATAATATTAAATTCCAAAGAAACTTTATTTATTGAATTAATGAGAGATATTGCAAGAGCAAAATTGCATGAAGTTGTTGAACGGAATAATGAAAATAAAAACAACAAAAGTAAAATATTTTTTCGTTTTGATAATATGTTAATGGACATACTATGTTTTCGACGAATTTTTGACAAAAATAAAGTATTCTGGAAGGATAAAGAGTTTGAAGAAGAATATTCAAATCCTATGGTTCTTTATTCATATGATCCACCAATATCGAGTTTTATTTTTAACTATAGGCAGACAGTGGAAAATTTCAAAGTGGATGCAGTATATAATCAATACACCCTATAGTTGTGCACATGGGTGTAGATAAGGGGGGGCGCCCGGGCGGGCGCCCCCCCGAAGCACCTTTGCCCCCCTGGAAATTTTGCCAGTGGAAAAAATTTTTAAGCTCGCGCGCATGTAGATGACAAATGTAGATGACGATTTTGTGCGAAAGTTACCGGAAAAATAGGTTTAAAACGTAATATTTCTAAAAATTTTCTACTGGGGGCAGCGCTCCCATACTCCTGATTGTGCGTTCTTACTCATCTTGCTAACTACTATGACAACTTGATATTGACTACTTCATTTTCCTAAAATAAATGTTTCTCTCTTTAGTCTTGCAAATGTGGCACTTAATAAAGAAAATGCTCAAAATTATTCCTCAGGGAGTGTAAATATGAAAAATTCTGCAACTTCGAGGGGCTCCGCCCCCAGACTCCCGCGGGTCCTATTTGTTCGCGACATTTGGTTTCTCCACAGCGCTTCCACGCGTACAATGCTAGCTCTCAGATTATTTGCTGATCTGAAATAAAAAGTGCATTGAAAAACTGCTTTCATGTCTGAAATATCAAAAATTCTCAAACTCAATTTTACTTATAGAAATATTGAAAGCTGATTGTGGGTCGAGGTAAAAATTGCACAATTTCGGGGGGGGTCGGGCTTCGGACCCCCCGACTTGCCGAAAATTCGCCCTCCCCGAAGCAATGACCTATCTACGCCACTGGTTGTGCATGTACTAATTCTCGTTTTTGTGATGCTGATCATGGTTAGAGTTGTGCCGTTAACAAATTTCCCGGCCCGGGCCCGGGCCTGGTGAACCAACCGGGCCGGGCCTCGGGCCGGCCCGGGCCGCGCCCGGCCCGGGCCCGGAGGCCCGATTCAAGGCCCGGTAGGCCCGGTGGGCCCGGCGGCCCGGTGTAGGCCCGGTGGGCCCGGCGGCCCGGTGCAGGCCCGGTCGGCCCGGTAAAGGCCCGGCATACAGAAAACAGTGCCAAACAATAGTTAGTGCTATTTATTACAACTTAGACAACTCGCGTAAGCTTAAATTGGACTTTCTAGTGAAGAAATTGTGTAAAAAATTAGAAAATGGATAGTAAAAATTTGACCGGGCCTCAACGGGCCAGGCCGGGCCTCCCCGGCCCGGCAGGACCGGTAGGCCCGGCTCGGGCCGGGCCTGCGCGGCGGACCGGGCCCGGGCCGGGCCTACCGCTCCAACAACCGGGCCCGGGCCCGGCCCGGAGCCCGAGGCCCGATTCATGGCCGGGCACAACTCTAAATGGTCATGTAATTACTGTTGATTTAGAAGTTATAGATAATATAGAACTAAGGGAGCTAATGAAGAAAGGCCCTAAATATCGGTTTCGAAAGGCGACTGATATAAATAACTGCATCAAAAAATTAAAGCTGGATTGAAAAGTTATATTTATAATTTTACTTCAAAAAAGCGCTTGATAGAATCAGATTATTTAGATTGGATGCATGCTGTTATCCAAGATTGTAAAAACAATCTTAAGAAAGTATCTCAAAGCAAATATTTTGAATTTATAAAAAATGAGAAGTTGTCAGTAGATGCCAAAAATTATTTGGAATTTATTAAAGAACATTTTGTAATTACGGTGATAGATAAGGCTTCTCAAAATTTTTGCCTCATCTGCAAACAATTGTATTTAAGACAACTTCTGTTGGAAACTGGTTATGAACATAATGTGGCAAATTATAGTTTTACTTCTATAACATTACCAGAATTGAAGCAGCAAATTGCTATGGATTATGGTTTGAATGAACAAAGTATGTATGGTTCGCTCCCTTTTATACAAATTTTGCCTAAGTTTCATAAAAAACCAGTAAAGTTTCGAGTAATTATCTCTTCAAAAAATTCTTTCTTGAAAACTATTTCATCTAAAGTTTCTCAATGCTTAAAATTATTGTACATCAAGGTACGTAATTATTGTAAAGCTATTGAACGTAACGGAAGGTACAAATTAAAATTATTTTGGGTATATAATTGATAATTCAAAACAGATAATTGATGCAATTTTTTTTGTAAGTGGCCCAGCATTGTTGTGACTCTCATAGAGAATCGAAAAATGCTGCTCTCCGCAGACCGTTTCTAAAATACGGACAAGAGGCGGAGAAGCAAAGACCACGGATAGAAAACATGGTCCCTAAGCCAAACTGCCGTGCGGTTATTTCAGTCACCCCCAAGGCAGCTATGGTCGTTTCCCGACCACAGTTGCCCCCCGCTTGACAACAGTGACGAAGATGGCTGAAAACTGTTGGGCTTGCTCGGTAGCCTTGGGTAAAAAAGAAATGGGCTGCAGAAAGGAGTCGGAGGGAGTGGCCGAGCGCTCAGACAGGAAAGAAGGAAAATGTCCGTAGTAAGATTTGAATATATAATTTTAACTTTTAAGAATGTAATTCTATGTATCCAAGAATCCTATGTCAGCTTGAAAAGAGACAATAGGCACAGGGGCACCTTTTTCACCCCCCATGCCCATTACTCTTCCCAACTCAGCCTAAGCACTTCAAAACTTCAAAGATATAGATTAATTTCGTCTAGATTCATCACAACTGAGACTTATCTTGGATCGCTGAAATTTTCTTTACAACTGACACTTTATCGTTGTAGTGTCCAGTTCTGGTCAGCCAGTTAAATGGTACTCTCGTCAGCTCCCGTATTGTGAGGTTGGACATTCTCTACATGTGGTTCCCCAGGGTGAGATACCAGCTTGCATTTCTCAGTAGCATATATCACTCTATTGCTTCCATGACACCACCACTCTTCATCATGTCGTAGATCAGATCTTCAATTGATGCAATTAAAGAAATGAATAAAAAGGTGGTCGCACAAAACGTGGCTAGTTATGATTTTACAGAAATGTATACTTCTCTAACACACGATGATATTTTCTTTTATATGAATGATCTTATAGATCGTTTTATGGGAACGAGTGGAATGGTTGCTACTACTAAGAAAGCTTTCTGGAGTAACAACAGAAATCTTTCAAATTTTATTGATAACCAAAATTTAAAGGAATTTATAAAGTGTGTAGTTAGCAATACGGTTTTTACTGTTGGGGATAAAGTTTGCAGACAAAATATAGGTATTCCCATGGGCACAGATTGTGCTCCATACTTAGTAAATCTGTTTTTATTTAATTGCGAATTCAAATTCATTTATAGTTTAATTAAACAAAAAGACTGGGAACTAACTAATTCGTTGATTTACATATTTCGATATATGGATAATTTAACGGTTTTTAATGATAAAGGAAAATTTGAAATCATTAAACCGATGATTTATCCACTATCTTTGATTTTTAAAAAGACAAAATAAAGACGATAGTTTAGCTGAAGTATTGGATATAGAACTTGCGATTAAAAATGGTTATTTTATAACAAAACCTTTCGATAAAACGGAAAAGTTTAATTTTATTACGCTTAAATTCCCACATGCCTTTTCTAATTACTCACAAAAAATGGCTGGACAAGTTTTTTATAACGAATTAGTACGTTTAAGGTGGTGATTCCTTTTGGGCACATATTGTTATTTGGCGTCGTAAATCAAGATGAAATTTGATGAAACTTTCCGAAATAAGTTCTTTTAGCGTTCTAACACCCTCCGCGCAATCCCGATTCAAAAATTCGAGATTTCCGGTTAGAGTGGTTTTTCCCAATTTCTGAACGTTTGGCATAAACTATACAGTTGTGACTATATTCATTCGAAAGATCTCATTGAGCTTCACATTGTTGTTTTTTAAAGCAAGTTTCTAACTTTTCTCTACCGTGAGATATAGCCGTTTTTCTTGTTTTGGCGTCGAAAACTTGTCATTTTTGCAGAAATCAAATAATCCAACATTTCTTGAACTACGCAAGCAGTAAAATCAAACTAAGGGCGTCGATCTGAAGGTCTCACAGAGACAAATTATCCGACGCATGATCGTCTTCCAACTGCTATCCTGCAGGCTGCTATCATAAAAAATGTAGTTTTTGCAAAAATGAGACCAATTTTCTTCCAAAGATTGCGAAGCATTCACCATGCAATTTGGAGGGCTGCTACTGAACAAATGTGTTCTGCACAAATATACCCAGGGACGATTTTTTAGTTGCCCCGATTGCTACTTTCTAGCTAAAGTAATCGGTTAACAAATTTGGAAAAAGTAGGCATAATCCAGGTTACGCTCACATTTCAGCTTATTTCTCTATAACGAAGAGCGATTTCACAATAAATAAAAAATCGTCCCCAGCTATTTGATGGAGGTATTGAATGATATAACCGATGTCTCGCGAAAAAATCTAGTTGAGTCTGCAAAAATTCTGGAAAATTATACTTCTTCTAAAATGTGTTAAAAATATTTTAGAAAAGCAACATTATTTTCGTGGCATGCATTAAAAAGAGAAAATATCAAGCTACATTTTGATATAAAAATGGCTTCTTAACTCCAAGTAATGAATGAGTAATAATGGTGCAAACTTATGTGACCAAAGGGAATCACCACCTTAACTATGTTAAGTACTAATACGTCATTTCTCGAGCAATCCGTTGTCAAACTCATTCATAAACTTACTTATAGGCAATTTTCCAATAATAAATTACGACAGATTATTTCGAAGTGGCTTTCTAAAAAAACTCTGTTTACGGACAAAAATGTTGACAAAATTTTATTATTAAAAAATTTTTTAAAATAAAGTTTATTTTTAAAAAAATTTTATATAATCCTTTGTGTATTCGTATGACTCTCACTCTTGGAGTAAATATATATCCACCCAGTTTCCCCATGCCAGGTGCGCACCTGGTGAGGCTGGGTGATGATACGCATGGGGCTTTGAGCACTCATCTGAGGATATATATTGCCTGTGCTCCAAGGCACCTAGTATGTTATGGACTATGTTGTTTTACGCATATACTCTCATTTTTGAATAGGTTGGGGTTTGCAATGCAATGGAACGGAATATGTCTATGTCGGATGTATCCAGTACTCTTGAATTTAAAATGACTCTAACTAGAGAAGAGGTTGAGTGCGCATCTTGTGTTACTGTGCCTCGTTCTGTGTTTTTCTTTCTATGTCCAAAATAAGGCAATATTGAGTCCGAAAGTCCATAATACAGGTAGAAAAATGTATTTCTCGCAATAATACACTATAATAACACTTTATGCCAAAAATTTGGCCTTTTTTGAAAATTTTTGCAAAATTTACCCTAACAATACCCTGAATTTGGCCAATTTTTACCGCGCGACTACCCCCCAGCCCCCCCCCCCCTGTTGTGGGGGGGGGACGTCCCCCCAAAAAGTTTCGGGGGAGGGTTGAAAAAAGGGCTGGGGGATGCCCCCCCACCTTACACCTATGGGGTTGACCACCAAACTTCCGAAGTTTACCCCCCCCCCCCCAACCAAAATTTCCGGTGAAACTATGGACTCATCCCGGGGGGGGGGGGCGGGAATGGCCAAAAACTTGATAATTTTAAAGTGAATTTTTGCAAAAAATTGTCCAAATTTCTGGCTTAAAGTGTTTAGTATATATTGCGAGAAACATATACATGTATTTAACTGTATTATGGACCTTATGATTAAATATTCACCTTATTTTGGATTTGGAAACATGTTGGCAATCAAGTTTTTGAGTTTAACAACCACTGTCTAATGTTAAAATTACTAAATCCCGAGAAATTAACGTGGGGTAGGTTAGTATCGTATAATTTATTACAACACGTGGCTTGCTTCGCGGCCTCCCAACCATAGGTGTGTTAGGGCTAGGGGGGTGGGGGTTACGCCTCCCCCCAAATGAAGGGGTCGCTGACCATAGGTTTATATATACCTGGGGGATTGGTGGGGGGGACCCCTCCCCCCAAATGGAAAAGTGCCGATGCCGACCCCACCCTCGAAATTTTGGAGGCAGACACCACCCACAAATGGCCAAATCCCTGACCCCACCAACCTAAATTTTCCAGACCCCACCCCCAAAATTAGTAAAAATTCGAAATTTTTTGCACAAAATCCAAGTTTTTCGAAGAAAAGAGCAAAAATGAAGAAATTTTTAGTTGGAAATAACTTTTGGCGAATTATATATATATATATTTCTAAATTTTTGACCGAAAAATTTTGTACCCTCCCCCCAATTAGATTTTTCCGGACTCCAACCGGCTGACCCCACCCACCCTAATTTCGGCTACTCCCACCCCTAAGTTTTTCTCAAGGAACACCTACATACAGGCGCGTAGCCAGGGGGGGGGAATGGGGGGAATTCCCCCCCCCCCCCCCGAAGCATAGGTGTAATTGGGGGGGGGGGGGGGGAACCCCCCCCCCCATTTTTTCAAACCCCCCCCCCCACAAATTTTTGGGGGCCCCCGGGCCCCCCCCCCCCAACGGGGGGGGGGGGGGGTAGTCGCGCCGAAGGCGCGAAAATTGGGCCAAAAATGGGGCATTTTAGGGTAAATTTGGCAAATTTTTTTAAAAAAGTCCAAATTTTTGGCTTAACGTGTTTATTATCGCGAGAAATACACAGTTATAACGGTTTTATGGAATTCTAGACTCAATATTGACCTTATTCTGGACTCAGAAACATGTTGGCAATCAAGTTTTCGAGTTTAAAAACACTGTCTAAAGTTAAAATGACTTAATGATTTCATGTTTTTCGGTATTAGCAATGGCTGAAAATGCGATTTTTGGCATAAAAATAGAAAAAATTTTTTGGGGGAGGTTTGGGGGGGGGTCTAAAAAGGGGGCCCCCCAAATTTCCGGGGGAGGGGGCCCCCCAACCCAAATCCCCGTTACACCTATGCCCCGAAATGGTGTTGCCCCCCAGAAATTTTTTCCTGTCACGTATGTAAACGCCTATTTTTCAAAAAATTTTCGCGCCTTCGGCGCGAACTATGTGTATTATACCATTGTAATACGTGTTTCGCACTAAAAAGTGAGTACTAATTGCCCTAATTGGTGTACTTTGACCATAGGTGTAATTGGGGGGAGGTTTGGGGGGGGGGTAACCCCCCCCAGCCATTTTTCCAAACCACCCCCAAAAATTTTTGGGGGCCCCCGGCCCCTCCCCAACTGGGGGGGGGGGGGTAGTCGCGCCGAAGGCGCGAAAAATTGGCCAAAAATCGGGTATTTTTAGGTTAAATTTTGCAAAATTTTTCAAAAATGTTCAAATTTTTGGCTTAAAGTGTTCATTAGTGCGTGAAATACACGTTTTCAACAGTTTTATGGACTTTCTGACTCAATATTGACCTTAATTTGTAGTTAGAAACATGTTGGCAACCAAGTTTTCGAGTTTAAAACCCCTGTCTAATGTTAAAATTAGGTGATGGTTGGATGTTTTTTCGCATTAGCAATGGCTGAAAATGCGATTTTTGGCATAAAAATAGGAAAAAATTTTTGGGGGAGGTTTGGGGGGGTCTTGGGGGGGTTGGGGGGCAGGTCTAAAACGGGGGCCCGCCCCCAAATTTGGGGGGGAGGGGCCCCCCCAACCCAAATCCCCGTTACACCTATGACTTTGACCACCTGCTGCATCATTTGGGTGCATAAACAAGCATTGCGCCTTAAATATTATTGTAATTTCAACGAATGCTTGTAAAAATTACACGAAAGTCACGAAAGAGAAAAATTTCTCAGCTTCTGGGGGGCTCCGCCCCCAGACCCCCGGAAAAATTTTGCATTCCCCCCCCGAAATTTTTT
>JASAND010008687.1:0-14764 GCA_030248195.1 Trissonchulus latispiculum
AATTGTACTTCGTTCAGTTACGTATTGCTCTTTGTTCCGCTGGAGAAAGTGCGCACGCGTGCGCACAAGCCCAAAATTTTTTGCTCATTTCAGAAAAAAAAGTGTGTCATTGCGCACTTTTTTGAGCAAAAAACACTGCTCCCCAGATCCCCCGCATCGTATTCTGTTAATCTGATTACTGCTAGTACTCAATAATGTTACATACATAATAGGCACTCATACAGTACAGCTCATTTCAAAGTGAGTTTGAAGCTATGTCGCAAAAGCAAATGACGCGTCATTTTTCGCGAATTTTTATAAGATTTCGCGAATTTTTAAGCGAAATGTCGCCAATATCGCGACATTTCGCCAGATTTGGGACTTCGCCTCAAACGCACTTTGAAATGAGCTGTACTGTATTTGTAAGTACGTGAGTTAGAGTATATACATGCGGGACAGTGTGAAGCAACACACGCCAACACACAGGAGGGTGAGTATGTGCTTCGGTTGTGCAGTCTGAACTGAACTGAATAAAAACAGTGCTCCTGGGGGGAGGTTAAAAAATTTTTGGACCCACCCCTTTTCAAAATCCTGGATACGCCGGTGCTTGGACCCTGTCGATATCACCATCTTCACTGAAGGGTCGGCACAAGAAGGTACGAAGAACAGAGGAAGAAGTGGAGCCCATATCATTTACCACCGAGAAAACTTGACCAGGAACCTAATGGAACCGGCAGGCGTGCTGACCTCGAGCTTCGGTGCAGAACTGAGAGCTCTCGACGCTGCACTGCGCTGGACGCAGGAGATCTCCACCGACAAAGATAGGAGCATTTTTTGGTAAACTGGATCTGTTTTCAAATTTCCATCCCTGCCAGATAACTATCTTTGGACAGTCGTTCGCATCAAATGAGCAGGCTATACAGTTCACAAAGGTGTTTTTGATCGAAGATGATGCAGCTCGGCTCGAGGTGCTGACTCCAACCTTAACTCTATCGCTAAGAGGGAACTTGAGAAGGGTCTCAGTAAATTTGAACGGAGGACCCTGGCTCAGCTGCGGAGTAAGGGTCATTGTCCACTGCTTGCATCGTATCGCTCACGGTTCCACTGGATGGCCGTGGTCCTCTCTGCAGAAGGTGCGGAGAAGAGGAAAAAGCAGTTAACCATATACTGATGAATTGCCCGGCGCTGACGGTCCAACGAACCTCAGTCCTTTGTTTAACTACGGGAATCGAAGCTCTGGCGGAGGTACCTGACAGGATGGTCCTTTAACTCAGGGAGATTGGCTTCTTTGGAGGCCAACGAATGTAATGGGACGACCATCATTGCCCGAAGAAAACAACAACAACAACAACAAGATAGGAGCATCAGGATCTTTTCTGACTCTCAGGCCCTGCTGAAAAAGTTGCAGTCCGGACCCAGCAGAGTCTCCACGGAGTTGGAAGCGTCAATCTGGAGCCGCATTGCTGGAATCCTGTCGGCACAACCCAGAACCCTGTCCATCAACTGGCTACTCGACCACTCGGGTATTCAGGGTAACGAGACCGCAGACCGACTGGCCAACTAAGCCAGTAGCCTCAGCTAATCAGAAACCGACATGGACTTCAGTGCGGTCAAATGCCTCATTTCCAGGCACTTTAACGAACAGTGGATTTCAGGTCTCCAGCCAGACAGACTCTGTTATCTTAACCTCATCCCGCGCGCCACCAGCCCCTCTGATCTCAATCTCAAAAGAAGAGAGAGAACAGTCCTTTCCCAACTCAGGGTTGGCGGGTTTTCCCCGCTACTGAACTAGTTTTTGCACCGCATTGGGGCAGCAGCGGATCCTTACTGCAGGTTCTGTCCAGGCCAAGAAGACACCCTGCAGCACCTCGTCTCCTCCTGCCCTCAGACTCACAGGGCCCGTGTCCTCCGCCCGGGCCCAATCCCTTTGGGATAGACCCCTGGAGGTCCTAGCCTTTCTCCGGGAATGCGGACGGCTCCACCCTGGTGGGGCTGCCAGGGTCGATTGACTTTGGTCAGGTGGCCGGAACTCGGAAGCAACAACAACAACATAATTTATCGAATGTCTAGAAAATTGGATAAGCAGTAATTATAAGACTGTTTCCAAAATAAAGCCCATGGACGTTTTTGTCGGGGGGTGGGCGCTTTTTAGGATTACAAAAATCATCCTAAATCGCCAATTCCGAAAAAACGCCCATGGGCCACTGTTTGGCATAATACGGTACCTTTAAAGTGTTGTGGTACATTGATTGGCCTTGGCATATCTTGAGCTACTGTTCTTTGTGTACCCTTAAAATTTGTTGTTTATTTTTGCACTTTTAGGTCCAAACATTGCATTGGCATCCGTTTGAATCGCAGATTTTAGCCAGTGGTGCCTGTGATAGGTTCGTAGTGTAACATACGTACTTCGTCAAATTTGTTAAATGTAAAATGTTCTGTCTTTACAGTCACCATTCTGAAACTTGAATGTCTCTATCACTGTATGTACGCGTACGCAATAGTTCGTACCTTGAAAAAGTTGATTCCATTACGTTTCAGTGATCTGGATCTAAGCATTTTACTGAAAGAGAACTAATGAATAACTAACAAGGTAATGAATTCCATTCAAGCGTTTGATGTTGACATCGTCTTCGTAATTGTGTTTTTGTTTCAGTTATGTGAAGGTTTGGGACGGTCGTGACTCCACCAAGTCTCAGATAAGTGTTGAATGTCCTGGGGAGGAGATTGAACGAGTCCTGTGGAATCATCATAGTCCATACCATTTACTCGTGAGCTATGGTTTTGAGAACAATAGATTGGCATAATAATGAGGGAAGGAAAGCCTATATCTAAAAATGCAGCTAATCTGCCTTTTGCATAGCAGTGCAGTGCTGTAACTAAAAGCTAAGTGCCTACTCAAAATATCAGCTGGAGTACCTGAATTAACCAACCAATTTTAGATCAAAAAAATCGGTAATCCTGGAAGCTTTAATATTTTAAAATCAAAATGTGAAAGAGTGGGGGAAACTTCAACAAACCCCGCCCTAGTAGAAAAAGTCCAATTGGTTGTAGATTACACCTACCTGGAAATGAGCTTTTTTGGTTTTCTTTCGACTTTAAGGAATCCTTCAGGTCATACTTTGTACCTCAATGACCAAACTTTTAGAGGTTAGCAACCGTCCAACACTTAGGCCATCCTAGTACTTTTTCACAAAAATGTGTAATCATCTGCCACGAAAGACTGAAGTACTGAAAGATCAAAGGTGGGCTAATCCGCAAGCGCGAAGCTTTGCTGAAAAGCATTGAATTTTTCAAAAATTTGATAATTTCAAAATAGTTTTTTTGTAGACTAGGCCTTTTCGCCTGAGCGTGCAGAGATTTTTAGGCCATCGGCTGCTAAATTTAGGCATCGGCCTAAAAAGAAAGCTTGGATTAGAAATTTTTGCAGAGTTGCTTTATATATATATATACTTCTAGATTCGTACCTTTTTCGTCCGCTTCTTTTTCTCTTTGCTCTTGTAGATCAAATTGAGGATTGCCCTCACACTCATTTGATTGTTGGACTATTTCTTTCTAACTAAATGTACAGTTTTTGCAGCTGTCAACTAGTGGAGGAAAAGTAGCCGCCTTAGATACTAGAAATCCCATACTGACCTTGCATGAAGCACACGCCGATGCTGTTACGGGCAAGTTCTTGCTTTGTGTTTCGTAGCGGTGGCTTTATTTGGGGAACGTGAATCGATGAAACTTTACTTCGCTGACAACTCCCTATTTAATTTGTGTATCAAATGTTGTTACCATCTTTTTTTCTTTATTTGCTTCATAAATCTACGTACTTTTATTACGTTGTTCGTATATTTCATAATTTTGCACTGCTCTAATTTCAGACTGGTTTTCTTCTATCCTGTTTAGGCCTATCATTAAGTCCAAAAGTTCCTGGCTGTGTTTGTACGGGTTCTGCCAACGGTAGCTTGACTGTCTGGAATCTGACGAATGATGCTTCCGATTGGACCAAGCTGGCTGATCATGACTTTAATTCTGTAAGCATCAGAGTGGACATTCGGCTACCTTAATTGTAAAAGATAGAGATTAATAGAATCCGTTTTCGCAGTAACTTCGATGTTCAGGTCAGAACACATCAGTTGGCTGGGGAACCTTTGATCGTGATAGACCTTTTGAGCAGCGATACGATTTCGTTGTACTACCTTTTCCGGTTTATACATGATGCAATTCGCCATATGACCATGGGGTTGATACGGTAACTGTAACTATCTGTAGCTGTAGACGTTGGCAATTTCGCTGGAAATCGTTCATCTTTACAGGATAATTGTTAACCTTAATCGTTAATGAATGTGCTTTTGTCCTTAATTTTCACCATTGCTGAATTTGCTAGTTTTTTCTCAATCAGCGCTACTCAGACGATAGAAACGTTAGGCCTAAACAAATCAGTCACTGTTTTGCTGTCTGATTTGCGAATTTCTCTCTATCTTCTTGCAATCAAGTATGTTGCGTGGCAGTTCATATTCTCAAGAGTTTATTGTGAAGACATTTGTATGACAATTTGATATGTTTAGGGTCGAATCCATTGTCTTTCATTTTGTCCTGATAGTGATAGCGTTCTTTCCGTCGGTGCTGAAGGTGGCGATGCCATTAAACTTTTCGACATTCGAAGCTTACGTAATGGTACGATGCTATAGATTTTCTGAACCTTGGATGAGGCTGTTTGAATTTACTCGCCTGGTGTCTTGTAACTACGTACGTAGCAGCAAAATTTAGAATGATAAGTACAATTTTGTTAAGATACAATGTTGTACAATGTTGTTGTTTTGTTAAGTAAGAATAGAGTACTCTCCTGTCCCAAATGAATCCATAATGACCCCAGTTCCAGTATGATTAGAAATTTGTCACCAAAGTTTTTAGCTATCATCATTTTTGTTTTTTAATTTTATCGAAGCATGTTAACTATCTCTGTTTGAGCAGGCGGGAAGTAATCTATACCTAACTTATTTGTGAAAGCTGTCTCTGTTTTTTGTTTCAGTAGCTACTGCTTTCAACCTGGAAGTTGTTCAGTCCACCAATACCACCAACGAATAAATTGAAGAACCTGCATATTTTCTATTGATCAATAGTTTTGTTATTTTTTAAAGTTTTATTTTGCATTGTTTTCATTTGTTTTTGTTTTATTCTATTTAATAAATGCAATGTTTTGTATTATATACTAGGTTAACCAGGATATACTGTACCGGCCAGAAAATGCGCAGATTTACACGTTTACACAAAAGGCTCATAGTTAGCGTGGGACTACTACAGCTTTTGCCGGCGGCCTAAGACAGAGGCCAGACGGCCTGAGCTGCAGCTAACACTTAGGGTTTTGCTCGGGCGAGAATGGGGGCTCGTCTCGGCCCAAGAAATTCTTCGGCCCGACCCGAACCGAGTAGGTCCACAGGCACGATCGCCAGGACGCTACTCTCGAGCAGTTCTATCAGCTCAAAGTAACAGGGTTGATTCTGGAGCACCAACTACCATCGTTGGAGGTTTGAAAGAGATTTGGGAAGAAATGAATGCATGCTAATTTTTCCCGCGAATGGAAGATTGCACTTCTTCAAGAATCCGTTAAAAAGTTTTCGAAAACCAAAACCGGTTTCATTGTATTAATTATATGGAGAAAATGTTAGACTACATTTTGATATAAAAATGGCTTCTTAAGGGGGGGGGCTACTACAGGTATTCCTCGACTTTGTCCGATTAGGTACTCAGATCTTATCCGCCCTCCAGCCGTTTGCAGCCGTCGCTTTTATGTGCCGACCAGACATGTGCTTGGGGGGGGGGGGGTAACGGTCACCCCCACCCCTAGAATCCGGCAAAAATCCGGTTCACCCTCCCCCCCCCCAAAAAAATCCGTCTCCTGCACATGTATGGTGCCACCCCCCATTTTTCACAACTACGAACATAATTAATTAAAAATTTCTGCTGACTGCTAGGCCTTAGCTTCAAGGATGCCATTTGGCTTAATGATTTGGTAAATGTGTCCCCATATGCAGACAAATACTAGACGGTTGTATCTTATGTGCATTTAAGGGAATTGAGCTTCAAAGTTGAAGCTTCGCCAAAAATTTACAAATTTTTGGCTAACTAAAAGAGAATTTTAATTCTGGTGCAAGCTAAAAGGCTGCAATTTGACATATACAGAGGTCCTATAGGTGTACTTATTTATACCAAATGGTAGAAAATTCTGCCGACTGAAAAATTTTTTATGTCAACTTGAATCTTCAAAAATTGCCGAAACCGCCATTTTCAGTCTGTCGGATCCTGTGTGGACGCTTCCTGCATCCATAGAAGTCGTAAACCTTCACTAATCGAGCTGAAATTTTTGTGGGTGTATTTTCGACCACACTGAGTTCAAATATATACATCGAAAACTTTCAATTTCGAAAAATTTGATTTTTTTGATTGATACCATTGCCCAATAATAGCGATTTTGGCAAATTTTTGAAGATTCAAGTTGACATAAAAAATTTTTCAGTAGGGCACAAATGAGTACACCTATAGGACCTCTCTAATCTCTATATGCAAATTACAGCCTTATAGCTTGCATCAGAATTAAAATTTTCTTTTCGTTAGCCAAAAATTTCTAAATGGCAACTTGGAAGCTTGCTTTAGCATCCAGCAGAAATTTTGAAGGAATTATGTTGGTAGTTGTGAAAAATGGGGGGTCGGGCACATAAAAGCGACGGCTGCACACGGCTGAAGGGCGGCTAAGATCTGAATACCGGATATTTTTTGACCACACCCATGCTCTATATCTGTGCCAAAAAGTAGGCCAATCGGACAATGTCGGGGCAAACCTGTAGTAGCCCTCCTATTAAAGTTTATAAAGTTTGAATCAGATACATAATTTGATCCTCGACTTATGGTGGCGCGAATTTAGTTATGAAGATAGACTAGAACGAGTGTATCTATACTAGCAGATTTCTGGTAGAGGCTAATGTCAATTTAAACTTATGGAAAACGAAGAATTGTTAACTGTTGGTACCATAGTTAGAGACAGATGGAAGACGGTAAGTATATATATTGAATCGAAACTTGTGTGCAGAAAACCATTAATTTTGAAGCATAATTTGCATATGCATACCTCAGTATACATAGCTTGGAGATTCAGTAATTGCAGCTATCTATTGAACATTGTGACCACAAAGTCTTATCAATGCTTTACTGCAATCTACTGCTAAATTGTACCATGAACTATAGTTAATATATATTTACATTTGAATGCTGTAAACTGTAAGTGCTGCAGACGTATTCTTTTCAAAGGAGTAAATCACCTGCTGCCTAGAGTTGCGTAAAAGTTACTTTTAACAATGAATATAACATGATAATTTTGGAATTTCCATCAATTTCTTCAATTTAACATGCCTATCAATAATGCGAGATAAAAATAACTTGTTTAAAATTTCGAATTTTCTGGTAAAACTAAATTTTCATAACTTTGTCTGAAATATATATGAACGCTTATCCAGATATTTTTATCCAACCCGATATCATCTGGATGTTCAAAACCCATCACTAGAGAAGATGCTAAATTGATAAATCATCGAATCAGTTCTGATTTTAAAAGTCAATATTACATCCTGTGCATACTTGTTTATTTCAGGCAGACAACTTTCTTTCTACCGCGACAGGCTACGACGACACCGGAGCGACTTGAATCGAACGATCGGACGAGGGCACCGGCCGAACGAAGGTGTATACATAAGAGAAGCAGTGTACGCCCTCCTCCTCCATATTGTACAGGAGGGGCACAACCCGACTGCCATCTTTTCGAATGAGGGGAGGAGGATATTGGCGAGCTACGGAGTGGAAATGGTAACGATCTTTAACGGTAACGAAATGCAGCCAGGAGTTAATGTTGATAAGTCATATGGAGTGGCACATTGTCATAATTTTGTAACTACAAACTAAGCCTCTTTACAGTTAAAACAAACCAAATTTTGCAATTTAGGTGCCTGTGACAAACATTTCAACCTCGTTGTCCAATCAGACAGAAATATTGCTAACGTTTGCAGTTTGCTATTGGTTACACCTTGCAAACCAGTAGACATGCCTTATCCATCTTTTCAGCCGAAAACATTTCAGACTTGCGCTGGGAGCACTTCAAGGAAGCTGAGCAGTGTTATTTTCAGCTTGTAAATACAAAAATTTATCAGAGTAACCATAACTGCTGAATTTGGTAATATCTTGATTGCAAGTTGAACATTGTCTCAGAAAAATAAATCTACAGTGAAATGGCTTGATGATTATTTCCTTATTAATTATTAATTGGGTTTCAGACCTATGTAATTTTAGTATAAATTCTGCTGACACCGCATCACATGTCGTCCGAATCGTCAGCTGATGTGTATTGTTTCATATTTTAGGAATCATCAAACGTCTTCAGTCTACCAGCTCACAGTTTCTGTCCCAGAAAACTACGAGGCGGATGTGATACACGGCGGTCCAACACGGATGGTCAGAGCAGAGATGTGGAAGCGTGGAAGCGATATGATCACTTCGACCATAGAAGACATGTCGGCTCCAGCTGAGCCGGAAGAAGGAAATATTCTTGACATGGCCTGCGGCGGTGAGCAATTGAGAGTCGAACTGACCCGAAGGAGCTGTTTGCCACCCGCACCAGCGCTCCAAGGGGACTGGAAGAGCCGGATGAAGCTATCAGGGTTCCAGATGACATGACTTGGCTAGGAATTGCGGAGCAAGCACTACCTAAGGCGAAGAGTCGAGTCAAGACGGAAGCAGCTGACAGCTTTGCCATTGCGCTCCCGTTGCGGACACGGGAGCAACTAAAACAAGAACAAAAGCGATTCACTGACAAGTACAGAGAAACCCACCAGGATACCTACGCCGTGGCTCTGCCACCACCAACCAAAGACGAGCTGCTGGAACAGCAGAAGCAGTTAACTGCCCTCTACAAGCAAGAACACAAGGATTCCTATGCCATCCGAGAAGATATACCTAAGGCACTGCAAATAAAACTTGCAGCAAAAGGAAGGTATTTAGGATCCGACACCACAGTGCCAAGACCAGTCAGCCCGCTGCCTGCCGATGGACAGCGAGAGCGAAAAATGCTGCGAACTCCCAGAGAGCTAATCGTCACCGTCACAAGTTAGTGATCCCCCTGGCCCCCCTGCATTGGGAAGGGGCCAGGGGGGGGGTCGTTTTCGATGTTAGGTATATTTGCTAAAGTGTCGTCGCTGTCGTCGTCGTCGTCGTCGTTCGGCCGGATCGAATTCGCTGGGTAGATCGTTACCATTTCCACTCCGTAGCTCGCCAATATCCTCCTCCCCTCATTCGAAAAGATGGCAGTCGGGTTGTGCCCCTCCTGTACAATCTGGAGGAAGAGGGCGTACACTGCTTCTCTTATGTATACACCTTCGTTCGGCCGGTGCCCTCGTCCGATCGTTCGATTCAAGTCGCTCCGGTGTCGTCGTAGCCTGTCGCGGTAGAAAGAAAGTTGTCTGCCTAAAATAAACAAGTATATATATATGACTTTTTTGAAATGTAAATTTAAAATTTAACTTAGGATTAGAGTAATTAGTATAGACCTAGAGACCTTTTAGACGGATTTTACATTTTAGAATCATAATTTTCTAGCTAGTGCAATCTTAAACTATATAAATTAAAACTTTTTATGGGCGTTATTTTACGTTTGCTTTAATCATTCCAGCAGTCTGAACCAAATTTAATCCAAATTGTAAAAGTTACGAATTATTTCATAGATTAAATTTGATATTGACGCAGTTTAGGAGACGAGAGGATGGGAAGGGTTTTGGCGATACTAAGGCAGACGCACACCTGTGCGTTATACTGTCAGATCCGTTTATTTCAACAAAAATGTACTTGCAATATTTGTGCAAGAGCTTCATTCTTTTATTATTCTCTTTATAATTTTGATTTTGTTATTTCAGATGCTCCATAAGACCATGCCCTGCGGCGATGTGGTGTGGGCCATTCTATTCTTTCTGCCACCCGAAATCAGAAGAGCTAATGACAATCGACTTTTTGAGCATTACTTCCAAATTTTGACCGAAAAGATGGACCCCTATCCTGTTCCATTCAGTCTTGCAGATGTGAAAAAGTCATATCAAGATTTCATGCGATTTCAGGCTGTTTTCTTTCTCAGTTTCAGTCGGGGAATAATTGAAGTGTTCAAATTTGAAAATGCTGAAGAAGAATTCTGGTCAGACTAAACGGGTTGCTTGATGATGTTTTTCCAAATTAGTAAATGTTAATACTATGATGTTCTATTGCTAAGTTAGAGTTGCTGCAAATTGCTGCAAAATTTAGAGTCATTAAACCTTTAAATCCATGCTAAAATGTCAATTTTCAAGTCTGTTTAAAGGCGCTTCAATGTTTATTGATACAGTAATGGAAATATAGCAAACAATTTGGGCTTCTTTGCTCAATTCAGTTCTGTTTGCCCATAATTAATCTTGCACAGGGATTTTTTGGTAAAGTTAAAGGGGGTATATTTTTGGCCGATTTCTCGACTATCCCTGATTTTGATCATTTTCAAAATTTTTGTTGTTTGAGTGAGACATGTTAACGAACTGTTCATAATTCGTTAAATTTATCAATTTTTAACTAATGTGGCAAATCTGATGTTAAGGGGGGGGCTACGAACGGGTTGGCACGACATCGTCGGAGAGACCTACTTCCCCCCCAACGTTAGCCAACATATCAAATTAAAAAGTTTAGGGTGGGCAACAATATATCTCATATACACCGTTTTTGGCAGAACGCCAAAGTACAAATTTTAGTTCGAAAAATGGGATTTTTCAAAAAGGTTTTTTCAGCTCTGGTGGATTAACGGTTTGACCAATTCTGAAACTTTCAGCCATAAATGTTAACTGTTACTAGTGCTAAATACTAAAAGTATTCCGGCTTTCGAGCGTTGCTTCCTTCTTCAGCTATAACAGCTCAAAGTCTGAAATTTGGCAAAAAGTTGCAATGTGACCGTACGCCGTTTTCGATCTAATAAAATTGACAGCCCCTAGCCTATCCCAGCTTTTTACCAGATATTAGGCTCCAATAGGGGCAAACTGTCAGTGAGTTTCAAGGGTTTTGGTTTTCTGGTTAGTGTGCTAGCAAACTTTTTGTTAAGAAATAACCCTATTTTTAGGCCTGAAAAGCTGGCTAAGCGCAGTAAAAATGGGGTTGAAAAATTTTTTGTCTCCGATTTCGCCGAAAAGGTGCTTATAGGGGTTATTTGACCTGCTGAATCCGAATATGAAATCCGTTTTTCGATATGACGCTTCCTTCGTTCTGCATGCGCTTACAACTGTCTTAAAGCTTTTTGGAGCGATCGCCATCCATACTTTGAGAAATCAATCCAGCATTTCTAAACATTGGAGTGAGGTTTACTGACATTGCTTTCGGCACATATTGGTACACTCAGTGGCCTGTAATGTGCAAAGTTTCAGCCGATTCTGCCACAGTAAATTGGAGTAATTGGCTCACATCTTCGAAATGGCACCAAATAACAGCGACAATATCGATAATATAATCCAGCACTGCGAACACAGAGATTAACGAAATCACGTCATTTATACTAAAGTTAAAGACAGATATTGAGAGTATTAATTGCAGCAAAGTTTGGCTCATTTGGTAAACCACAGCTCATTAGAAGTTAGTTAACCTCCACCCCTATAGACCTACAACACCCAATTTTTCGCACTTTGATCGTATCACACAGAAAAGTAGGCAATGGTCTAGATGTTATTTTACACGATATCAAAGCACTATATGTCAGAACTAATTCCTGAAGATTTTGGTACCGTGCCTTGCACATAGCGAACAGGGCGAGGCCAAGTTTATGTACGTGTCATGTCGAGCTTTGGACCGATAACACCAACTTCTGATGGCACCACAGGACGCTACGCTGTATGGAATTCTTTCAAACTTTAAACTATTTTACAGTAAACCTAATACTATTATGTGGCAAAAGACTAGCTAGCTTTTCCAACATCGAACTTTTAGTGAAATTCGTAGCCCCCCCCCTTAAGGTGCTGGTATCGTTTACCGTATTTTGAAGGCTAACTTTACAGCAAATAATCCCAATGACCTAAAATTTCGCTCAACGACCTTACTGCTGTTCCCAATCATGCTGATAAAACTTTTAATCGTGTATGAAAAAATTTTTATTTTGACCAAAATTCCATACTTGACGAAAAATGATTATGCTGAGTTTTTCAATTATTAAGTGGTTTTCTAATTTTTTTTATCCATTATTAATATAAGTAGCCACAACCCCGACTAGAAACAACAAAAAATGAAAAAATTTAAAGTTATTGGTTTTTAAGCTCGAACCAGACTACTTTCGGTGAGCGGACAGCCTGCAAATATATCTACTGCTACGAAAAATTAAAATTAACAGAAATTGCCATTTGTTTCTTTTAATGTCACTTATTCATGCATATTTAATGACTGTGGATATCTTGCAGCTTAAAGTAACCCATAATAGCAATCTTCTGACGTATTCTTGGCGTGAACAGTGCCGGGGGGAGTAAAATTACGAAAATGGGGGGGGGTACAATTGAAATAATGTTATCCGTCCCAACCGCAATTTTCAGAGCGCCTGTAAACATATATG
Organism: Trissonchulus latispiculum; assembly: GCA_030248195.1. Lineage (NCBI taxonomy): Eukaryota > Metazoa > Nematoda > Enoplea > Enoplida > Ironidae > Trissonchulus > Trissonchulus latispiculum. The sequence continues at coordinate 12,602 of JASAND010008687.1, forward strand.
GAAACAAATATCTCCGCCCCATCCGTTTTCTTCCTCCCCAACCAGTTTATTTCACTATTTTACGATAACAAAATCATCAATTCTTTTTCTTCATTGCTGCGCCTTTATAATGGCAAGCCAGCACTTAGCTAAGCGCCAATTACATTGATCGTTAAATAATGAAGGAAATTTATGTTTTAAACAAGGTTTTCTCATATTTCGAGTAATATTGTGTTTTCAAATTTGGCGTACGAATTGACCAAAACTTATTGCGTGGTCATTTTTCTTAGTTTTCTGTTTGAGTCTAGAACAGTTTAGATATTGCTTGTTGAATTTTGAAAAATGGCATCGATATGCGTTTTTAGACGTTTTCTTTCGACATGCTAAATAATAACTAAAATGCTGAAAAATGACCTTGGCAAGATATTCCTGTCTTCGCTTGCGAAATTTCAGCTCTCTAACGTAATTTAATCGAAAGTAATCCTTGTTCAAAATTTCATATTATTTTTTCCAATTTGTGAGTTACCGCCTAACAATGAAAGCTACATTTTCTGAGAATATGCAAGTTTTTGGTCATTTAATGCTTTAAATAGGTAAAATCTATAGGTTGCCATTACAAATTTTTTAGTCTGCACCAGTGGGGTAAACGATACCACCACCTTAAGTAATGTTAAATTAGAGTTGTCCTCGATTCGTTAAAAAGGGGGCTGGGCCGGCCCCCGGCCCCCCGAATTTTGGGGGCTGGGCCGGGGGCTGGGCCACTATTTTGGGGGCCAGCCCCGGGGGCCCGGCCCCCACCCGGCCCCCGGCTCAGTGAATGTGTGCTTTCTTAGGAAGAACAACTACAGACATGGTTTTTATTTCCTATCCTAAGAAAACCGTCTAATTACTAACAAAAATGAAGCAGTACAAACAAGCAACTCGGATAATGTTCTTGCCATTACAGACAGGTTAAACAAAAATCCAATGCGATCGCAAAATTGAACCAAGTCGTTAACCTGCAGTTGGCAAAGGCTGACTAAGACGAGGCAACTTCCGCAACTAAACCATGTTTGTTTCCTATGTGATTGTCCTTTACTCGACTCAGCTCAGCTAGAGATGACGGCTCGACAGCAAGCTTAGGCTGTAGACTTCAGCGAGGCATTGAAGACGATATATACTTATAAAGGCTGCAGAAACATTGAGAAAGCTGTGTATACATCGCTATTATGGATTGGAGTAAAGCGCAACAAGGCGTGCAGACACATCAGGTATGCGTACTAGTGGAAATAGCAAATTACTTAGGCAGAAATGTCAAGCCTAGAATGGTTTGGGGGCCGGGGGCCGTTCCGGGGGCCGTCGTTGCGGACGGCCCCCGGGGCTGTTGTGGGGGCCGGCCCCCAAAATTGGGGGCTGGGCCACGGGCTAGCCCCCCATTTTAAGAAGGGGGCTGGGCCGGTTGGGGGCCGGCCCGAAGTCCAGCCCCCGAACAACTCGCAAATGCAAATAAATGTAATTTCATCACAAAGAGTTGAGGTCTCCGTGATGTTTCAGATTTTTCAAAATGATCTGATCCGGAACGTGCGTGATGAATAGTGGCGAAAATTTAAGCTAAGTTTTATAAATGTTTCATTCTAAATTTAAGAAATAAAATATGGAAGATTTTGATCATTTGGTGCCTTCAAATAATAGGTTTATGGTGGCCCAAATGGTTATAACCTTCTGGACACTAAAATTTAAACTTGGATAACTTGCCCTTTACAAAAATATAGTTTGTTTCAAGTCCAAAGGACGAAAGTACAATTCGATCAATTCCTATGAGACCTGCAAGCAATTTCTTAAGCAACGGAAATCAAAGATTATCATTTGTCTGAGCTGTTTCGGGTTAGTTTTCAGATTACGATAAAGAAATGGTTATCCAACCCCTGGAGTTGACGGGTCGTTCCGTAGAGATGCTGGAGGAGATAAACACTGCAAATTACAATATGATGGCTTCAGCTGTATCGCAAATCCAGCTAAGTTTACACTCTATATGAACTTGATTTTAGTGAATAATTCAATTTAAAACTACCTTTATCGGTTTATTGTGTGCGAGAGCTTATTTCTAATAATGTCGTCCTGATTTGGTGAGGTGACGGGCATGGGGGGTGAAAAAGGCCCCCTGTGATTGTTACGGCAATATTGTAAGGGGGTGTAACTTTAACT
>JASAND010008690.1:0-15035 GCA_030248195.1 Trissonchulus latispiculum
AAATCCTAGATGTCCACCAGTCAATGGTTCTTCATGGCATATTCTGAACAAGGCAAATGTATGAGCCGATGGAATAACCAGTTGATGAACAATCCTCTTTTGATGAGGCGGCACGAACAAGTGGTGAAGGATGTCATCCTTAACCACATAGTCTTTGGCCACCCTTCTAATCCTGTCTTCCATATTTCTGTCGTCAGGGAGAGCTTTTGAGGTCAAGTATTCTATTAGTGCCATGTAGAAGGAATCCTTTTTCTGCTGAGCTGCCACGGACTTCAGAGATAACGGCCCTTCGCATGAAATAGCATTCACGCTGTGTTGATAACGCCTGGACAAGGCGTCCGCGTTTTGATGAAATTTTCCTGGTCTATAAATAATCTGGAAATCAAATTCTTCTAAAGAGATTATCCACCTGGCTAGCTGACCCTCCGGTTCTTTCATCGACCTTAGCCACTGTAGCGCTCGATGATCAGTTACTACTGTGAAAGGTCTGTCCAAAAGGTATTTTCGGAATTTCTTTAAGGCCCACACAATGGCTAATGCTTCGCGTTTGGTAATGGCATATCTTGCTTCGGCAGGACTCAATTTTCTGCTTGCATAGGCGATGACTACTTCTTTGCCGTGCTGGACTTGTGTTAACACTGCTCCGAGTCCTGTACCACTAGCGTCCGTATGTACTGTAAAAGCTTCATCCAAGATCGGAAATGCTAGCACCGGCGGAGAGGTCAACGACTCCTTCACACGGAGAAATGCTTCTTCTTGCTCCTTTTGCCAAGTGAATGATTCATCCTTTCGTAGAAGCTTCGTTAACGGTGCCACTATCTTGGCGAAGTCTTTAATGAACTGGCTGTAGTATGTGGTGAGACCAATGAATGTTCTAAGGGTCTGCACATCTTTTGGCGGTTCAAAATCCTTTACTGCTTCAATCTTCACTGGAGAAGGTTTGAGACCGTCTGAAGACACGGTAAAACCCAGGAACTCCACCTCATTGCTGACAAACATACACTTCTTCGGCTTCAATCGTATGTTCGCAGCACGCAGCATCTCTAAGACTCTCTTTAGATGTGCTAGGTGTTCTTCAAATGTCTTCGAATACACCTGAATGTCATCGATGTAGACTAGGGCGTATGTTCTTAAAGCTTCTCTCAGGACAATATCCATTGTTCTTTGAAAGGTTGCCCCGGAGTTACAGAGTCCGAACGGCATAGATTTCCATTGGTACAGGCCATCATGGGTGACGAAGGCACTTTTCTCCCTATCTTTCTCTTCTAAATCGATTTGCCAATATCCGCTAAAGGCATCTAATGACGTAAAGTAGCGAGCCCCGGCAAGATAGTCTAAGCTGTCGTCTATTCTTGGCATCGGATAAGTATCTTTCTTTGTGATTTTATTCACCGCCCTGTAGTCAATGCAAAAGCGGTCGCTTCCATCCTTCTTCTTCACCAGTCTCTTCGGAGGCGTGGGTTCGTATCCCACCGCTGCCACCAAAATATGTGGACTCGAAGTTCAGAAAACCAACACACACTTTAATGTAGCAGGTATAATAACTGTAGTCAAAGATGGTATGGGATTAGATCTTTTTTCAAAGTCTTAGATATCTACATAATCTTTAATTAAATTCTTCTTAACATATTTAACTGCTTCACATACGTATGGTTTCATTGCACATTATGTGTACGTGTATTGTTTAACATTTCCATGGTCTGTTTATTTTATGCTTTTGTACCTTTCGTATAATATTTGTCAAACTTATTTGCATTTTAGTGTTACGTATGTTTTGTTGCTTTATATATAATTTTTGGTTTTTCCTTTTTTGTATTTTGTATTGTATATTGCCGCACTATTTTACATATTAATATATTTTCTTCCATTGGGTGGCTCATTCTGTTAGCTTTTTATCCATCCTTACCTTATCGTATGAAAAATTAATATAGTCAACCGTTTACAGATAATTCATAAGTTTCTTCTATTTCTACCATTTCTCACTTTCTCTGCTTTGCTTTGGTGCTCGAATTTGTGTGCTAGCTTTTTCACTGTCACCGTTACATTGTCGTGTCGAGTCGATTCTGTACCTAGTGCTTGAAGTTTGCTTGTTTACGTTTCTTTTGCACGCTAACTGTTACTAACCTAAATTAAGTTTATTTTTCCTATTTTTGTGTCTTGTATTTTTGCTCAACCCCCTTCAGGCCTTCACATTCGCGAAAATTGCTGTTTCAGCAGTTTTTTGGTAACAAAGACAAGTTTCCGCTTTTATCAATGATTTATGTTTTGGATTTGTTCATAGTAGTTGAGTGAATGATTTAGCTAATTTATGTAAAGGGATACAAATTGGAAATGCACTATTGGTTTTTTCTTAGTAGTACCTATACACTTGAGGACTATGACTGGACAAACGGTTCTGATCTGGGCTTTTTCTAGGCGAAAAAAAGTGGGGGTGGGGAGAGTGGGGGGGAGCCCCCCCCCCCCCGGGGGGGGGGAACCCAACAGCGGGGGGGGGAATCTAAAGTGGTCTAAAATTGCTAAAAATGCAGTAAAAATAGCCTGTTTTCCACATACACTGCTATAAGTATGCTTAAAAGTGCTCAAAAATCAAGTTTTAGCACCAAAAAAGGCGATTTTTGATCAAAAAATTCCGGCGAAGCCGGAAAATTTTTGAAAATGTTGACCAAAAATCCTTAAAATTTGGCATTTTCTGGGCACCTTATAGTGAGTGGGGGGGGGAAGCCCAAAAAAGTGGGGGTGGGGCCGAGTGGGGGGAAGGGGTCGAGTGGGGGGGAACCCAAAAAGTGTGGGGGGGCGCCCCCCCACCCCCCCCCCCCAGTAAAAAAAGCCCAGCTGATTTTTTATGAGGGGGAGTGCCCCCTGCCACTTTCGATGGTTCCTCCCCCAATCGACTTGCTTCCCTACCCGCTTTTTGGGGTTTCCCACATTTACCATAAGATGCTTAGAAATTATCTTCTTTTCAGGAAGTTTGGTCAAAAGTTTCAAATTTTTGGTCCAAAAATCTTCATCGTTTGGCCATCAGCCCTCCAGCCTCTTCTCCTTTATTTTTGGCTAAAAAAGCCCCAGCGATGATTGGCGATTCCTCTGATATCTGAAATTAAAGCTTTTTTGTGAATACTAATTTTAGCGGACAATGTTTCACGACGGTTCATCGAAAAGCGCCATTATAATCATTTGTAGACAAGCAGATACGTAAAATTAGGTGTGTTCATCGTGCTTTGCTGCACATTATTGAGATCCGTATGCTTTAATTAATATATGTTTATTTTGTTTTAGCCGCAGGGTTAGAACACTTTACGAATGTATTGCGGGACATGAAAGCGAACTATCCTTTATGCCTGGACAAATAATTACAAACGGTATGTGCAACAGTGATAATTTGGCTAAAATTTCATCAAATAAGAATAATTAAAATTTTAAGTAGCAGTTATTATGGAATTAATTTAAGTCCTGAAGGAAAAGCTGAAACAAGTGGTCCCAAATTGCGTCAGATATCGCGTACACATACGCGCACACATACATTAATGTGCTCGTCATTAAATTAAAATGTCAGCAAATTTATTAGTTTTTTCTATTTTTTTCTGTTTCAGTTTTTGAATCCAAGGAACCTGGTTGGTATGTGGGAACCCTGAATGGAAAAACCGGACTAATTCCTGCCAACTATGTTGAACCTTTGCCCTAACGTTTGTGTCTTGTGAAGAAGCAGCACTGAGAAATTGTTTACCCTATTGTTTGCCTAAGGCCTTGTTAGGAAAGAGTTAAATAGAGTTAAACCTTGGGATGTAAAAGGGTGGAAAGCTAAGTTGAGGTTAAACGAGTATAAAGAGTAATTATTTCTTTCTTGAGGAGGCCCCTAGACGTAGCCACAAATTGATTGTGTGCAAATTTTGACCGGCGGTTGTTATCAATATGTGCATGAGGTATTTTCTTGAAAAATTTCAAAATTTTTTACTTTAGATTTATTGAAATTTTGAATTTTTCCTCAAATTATGCTTATGCTATGGAGTTCTCTTAGCTTTTTAGGGATTCCGCAACTGTTTTATTCTTTGTGTTTGTACAATGCTAAGCTTCACTTCACAACACTGACTGTATTTTGACGAACAATATTAATTTTATTGTAAACTTTGCTATCGCTGTTTCTTGCAAGTTTTTGTACTGAAATTTCGTTGTTGCTAGTCATGTGTCAGACTTTAGTACATTGTCAGGTGTGAGAATTAACGGAATTCTGTTGCACTGTAATGAACTGCTTAATTTAATTGCTGAATTTTTAAGTATTTAAAACAACTGGGAAAATATTGTTTAGGTACGCTTTTTGGTTAAGGCATTTTTTGTCATATCGAGTGCCTACATCACAACATTGAAAGATATATGTTGCAGTTGCAAACAAGAAAAGCTAGTGAAATTAGCTAATTTTCTGTCAACTTTGAAGTATGTAACCAAGTAGATGAGTGCTACTACAGCAGTCTGGCTGCCACAAAATGAAAACGGAAAATACTTCCAACAAAATTCCGTTCGTTAGTGCGTGTTAATAGAGTGTGTCTTATTATGTGCGTGGATGTTGTGCTTTATGTACAAATGTTGTAGCTGGTTGTGTTTTGGCTAGAACTAACTAACCCTTTGAACCAAGTAGTGCAATGCTAGTATAGAGGTGGTGTTCGGTGTGTCTACTTTGTTAGCTTCGCAGTTAAGAGTTGATATGACTCTTTTAGTTTACAAGTTCTGCATTGACAAACTACATACTCAATTTCTGCCTTTTGTTTAAAAAGTTACTTTGCTTTGTGCAGGATGTTAATTTTTTAACATATAGTTATGAACTTTAGTATTGCTATTTATTGCTTTCATATTGTAGTTTCTGTTGCAGATTTATTAATATATATATATTTTTTACCTGTGGTTATAGCTCAATATCGTGTTATGCTTTTTTATTTAGCAATTAAATTTGATTTTCTTCATAGTATACAATTGTATATACGCGTCATAATCATGCAGTGTTTGTACGTTCCCGCCTATATTTTTACGTTGGAGTGTGATATGCACGTTTTAGTGTTTGCGCCATTTTTACGTAAAAGCTTTGTTTTGTTTGTACATTTACTTACTGATTTTATTTTGGCTTAAGCTATATCTTTTTGTATCTATATATTTGTATTCCTTTATTTGCCTGGTCTATCAGTGCTTTTTGTTTCTGATTTCTTTATAGATTTTATATTATGATCAATATTTATTCCTTGCTTTGTATATATGTTCGTTCGCATATATGAATTGGATATAGTGCTGAAGTATATGATTTCTTTTTTGGATGTTTGGTTAGCTAAATGTATTCATTTGTCACAATTTTTTACTGTTTTGTGCAGGGTGTTGTCTTGTATTGTTTCATACAGTAAAACTCCTGATTAACGAAAATTCATGACTGTATATGATATGAACTTATGAAGTTATCCCGTAGGACTTTTTCTTTCTCTTATTTTACTGTATGTTGCAAGAGACCCATAGGATTGCGAAGAGCATTGTGTATTAAATGATGGTGCTTGAATGTCCATTAAATAGAAACTGATGTAAAGTTATTCATTTGGAAAAGTTTTTCTCATTAGTTTTAGAAAATGGTCTAGATTCAGATTTGAAATCAAAGAGCAGCTTTTTTCAAAGGCGTTTATCTTGAGGTTCTAGAAATTCTAGAAACTAGTGGAAACTAGTATTGTGAAGTGTAAATAGGTATATCTTTGCGATCCTATTCTTGTTGGTATTATGCAACAATGCTTTACTGTATTGTATAAATCACCTGCTCGTATATTTTATGTAACAAATTTGTAAGCCTGATGCTATTAAGGATTCAATTCAATTCAGTCTCACATATTAGTAATGATTAATTATATTATAATTATTTTTATAGGTGTATTGTGTTGTTTGTTTGTCTATTCTGGATATACATAGTGATTATATTGCTTTTTGCTTTGCACTGATTGTAGATTTTTGGCTCATTTAGCGCTTTTTGTCTCCAGTTTGCTGGTTTTTGAAGTTGTGTAGGTAGGTACATTTTATTGTCGTCGAACGCTGTCGCACTTGTATATTCGTCTCGTCTGGATAGGGTTTAAAGTTTTTAGTTTAATTCTATAACTTAAAAAATAAGAAATGAAGGCTTCAGTTCCTTCAGCTCAGTGGTAGCAGTGTGTCTTGCCTGCTTTTAGGGGTTATCAAAACTAGTTGCACTTTAAAAACTGAACATAGGGTGTTTTTTATTTGTTGCTTTACGCAATCGTTGAGGAATACTAGTTGTACAAAAACTACAGGAATCACTCTTGCAGATATAAAAGATAGAGCTAATCTCTACAGAATAGTCTACGTAGTCTTCACTGATTATCTTGGGTATCATCGATTAAAAGTTTGATTAACATTTACTGTAAAGTAGCGGCAGATCTCTTGTTATTTCCCCCCAGCCCTAACTTTTGATTTCTGACCAATAACTTTGAAATCTTGCATTAACTGGAGGCTCATTAAATAAAAAACTTTTCAAAAAATTCATATTTTAGTTTGGTAGGGGAACTGAATTTTTTTGAAAAAAATTTTGCTGAGAATTCAACTGGCATACAGGGGTTTTCAGGGGTTCTGAGCACGAATCTGAAATCAATTTTTCAATTCAGCTTTTCGTTGGCTCAGTATATGCTAAAGTTGCACACTTATATATACTATGCACCTATACGAAATTTCAGTTATTGGTAAAAAATCATAAGTTTGGGGAGAAGCTCAAAAAATCCAGAGCGGCCATTCCCTGTACACTTGTTCCTTTAAAACAGATTTAGACTGAAAGTCAAATTGCAGAAGTTGGATTGCCAACTAAACTGATACCTTTGTTTCCTCTTTCTCTCTCTCACTATCAGAGCTAAACTTGGTTTGCATAGGTTGGATTATTGAGTTGAGACAACACTTAAGTTCTGACTAGACCCCCCCCCCTCTGGGAACTGGGAATATGCAGTTATTATATTATACATAATATATATGTACTCAATTTGTCGTGATTGCATTGTGTTTCGCCATTCCTCTGTCTTTGTAGCCCGGCTCCTTACATGCCCTGCCCTTCCATGTTTGCTGCAATTGTGTTGTTATATATATTGGTTGGTTTGCATGTTTTTTGTCCAAATTCCTGAAATAAAGCACTTTACGCGTTTATTGACTGGACAGAGTTCATAGAACACAGTTATCTCCAAAGTCGGCCACTAAGCTTTGCACTAAATGTTGAGTTTCTGAATTCTTAAATCTTGAACGCTGGCTCAGTAGGAAGTTGTAGTAACCGGATTCCCGTAGGCTGGTTTGAACTTCAACAGGCAATTTCACAGCCAATTGAGCAATACCTGAAATACGAAATGAGGGTTGACATGACATGAAATGAAGTTTTATTTGCACAGGATACCCCCACCGAAATCGCCCATCCCCGGGAATTTTTGGGTTCCCAAATTTTTGCCAAAAGCCGAATTTTTGAAAATTTGTCTATTTATAGTCTGCATTCCGGGCATTCTTGAGAAATCTTTGCTTTTCTATGTGCAAAAATACGTTAAAAATACCCGGTTTGTTCGTGCTTTTGTCCTACACACACTGCTTAATAGTGAAGTTATGTATAATAGTGAAGTTATAGTTATATATATAAAAGTAACAGTCATTTGCAATGGAACCGTACTGGTCAGGGCTAGTTTGCGAAGATCAGCCATAAATTCTTGTTCATCAGAGAGATCACGGCTTTGGGTTGGTTCTATCAAAGCTTTGAGTAATGTTTCCAACAGATCTGATGTAGGCGGCTTGTCATCTAAACAAAAAGCTATAAAGTTAGGTATAAGTAAAAATTCTGATGGTCAAATAATTAGTAAGCTAAAAAGGGTTGATAGTCAAATAATTAGTAAGCTAAAAAGGTATCAACTAGCTTGATAATCAAATATAATTAGTAAAGCTAAAACGTTAACAACAAGCTGCTTGTGTTGAGACCTCTATGGCCTTACTTTTACAGATTAGCATTAAGTTTGTGGCTGCAGCTGCATAGCAGAGAGTGTAACTGTTTTCGGGCAACGATTTGTGAGATAACAGTCTCTGAACAAATTTAAGATAGCCTTCGATCCACGACGTATCCTGTGGAATCAGATCTTTCTCAGATATTGTTCCCAGCAAAATCGTGTAGGTAGTGAACATTTGTGACTGAAAGAAAAAAACAATCATTTATTCAAAATTTCGTGTCATAAAATTTCGTGCAAATTTCACAAACTTTTAAGTAACGTAACAACTTCCGCAAACTGCTCCAGCATCTATGTTTGAAGGCCAAATCGTTTCTCTAACTGTTTACTCTGAATTTAATCAAAACTAAAAAGGTTTCCATGTTTTAAACCTTGACATCACAATTTGCCGGATTCTTGAGATACTGTGACCACAGGTGCTCCAGATATTGCTGTAGTGCTGGAAAAAGTCCAGCCGTAGCTAACGAGCTGAGATAGCTAGGAAATGCCGACAGCTGGTCCAAAACGGGCAAAAATAGGCAAAACAGGTTCACTTCGCTGCCGACCGTCAAACATTGTCTGCTAAAAACAGAACAACAAACTATGGATCAGAAACTGATTTCCAATCAAAATTATGTAAATATTGCTCAAAATTTTAGGCTTTAAATTGACTTTGTCATGACTATAAGAAGAAATGATGCTTGATTTCAGAAATTTTCTGAATATATGTCAAATTTTGCTGGAATTTTGGATTAAACCCACGTGTCTTTCTAACTTTAATTTAACAGAACTGCGACAAAGTTTTCAAATATGCCATTGAAAATTCGGGACTCAGGTGGGATTCGAACCTACGAGTTCCGGATTTACACTCCGACGCTATGGCAACTGAAGCTACGGAGGCTACAGACGCACCAAGCTAGAAGGAGTTAGGAGCCAAATTGAACTGGCAATGACTTAATAATGCGTTATACAGCGAGGGCAAATTACATGATATATATATATATGTATATATATATATATATATAAGTCTAACCTAATCTGCAATATCCTGGCGGCTAATTGAGGCATAAGATTCTGCAGTAGCTCTAGATCGTGCACAGACCAGCAGCAAATCAGTCGACACAAGGGAACTAGACTACAAAGTTGAGCCTAAAAATAATACATACCAAAATACCAGATACATACAATAAAATAATTCTAAGATCAAATCAACACCATCAAACAATATAGATAAAACTGCACAGTAAGAGAGAGATGGAACCGACTCAGGTTGGTTGAACTGGACAATAGGTAGTATACCCGTTTTCCTAAATTTTTCAAAATAAATTTTTATATATCTTAAATTTTAAATTATGATATTTATGAGATTCAAATTAGATAATTTCAAATTCAAATATGTTCCTATGGGCGATTTAAGGCAAATTAGTAAAAGTACATAGTCGAGCTAACATCTGGAATATCCAGTAGACAGTTAGCCGCCGCTTTTACGGCATCGGCCACAGTGAGACACAGTTTAGCCTCGGCGGATTCTGACAAATTCACCGCCAACTCCTCGTTCTCCTCCTCTTGATTAAAAAGTTGAATCAGCCTTTCCAAGATCAGACTTGCGGAGGCCAGCGCTTCCAGTTGAGCCGGTGTAGGAGGATTGGACTGAAAAAAATCACAAATATGTATTTTACTTACGTCATTATTTTTTAAATTAAATTGTTAAATGTAAATTAAGTTAAATTGTGCGGTTGTGAAAGTAAAATCAATACATGGCAATGGTCACACTCATGGGGTCAACCTCAACAGTTGTCGAGTCCGCGAATCGTCGAGTTGCCAGTTACTCGTAGTACATTATTTCTTTAGTATTAAAAACTAAATAACAGTCACTGAAATTTAATCTCTGGTCGGTGTAGCAGTCAAGATAAAATAGCTCCGCGGTCGAAATGTTAAGCTTCTAGAATGTTTTAAAAGATTGTTGAGTAAAATTTTTACATTGAAAAATTCTCGAGTAAAATTTAACCTAGAAAACCCGACTCGAAAGCTAGCAGATATTTTTGAACAGTTATCGCGTTTCAGGATTACAAATCACAGATATTTTCAGCACAGATCAGCTGCTCAAGTCGACGCATCGACAAACTTTTATGAAACTAACTGACCCCTAGTTGCTACGCACGTTGGGGGACATGATCTCTGCTCTGGCGATAACAGCCTACCCCTCCACAAATAGCACGCCCAGTGACCCCCCCCCCCTCACACACACACAATTGTGCGCGCTCACTAAATTAGTAGTTGTTTGTAGGCAGGCTGAGCATGAGAAGCGACGAAATGATATGGAAAGAAAGAAAGAAAGAAAGACAAGCAGAACCAATTTGAATTACACGTTTCATGTTGTTAAAATTTAAACATTGAATTTGACTATTTTTGAACAAGAACTTTGATTTTATTGGTGGACGCCGGTTTTTGATAATTTTGAGATACTCACTCAATTTGCCAAACCAGGGAGATAGAATTGTTTCTAACAATCTAAAATCTAAACGTTGTTAAAAGGAAATTAAAATGTTTAAACTAAACTCTTGTATGCCGGCATTTTGTATATATATATATATATATATAAATATATATATATATATATATATATATATATATATATATATATATATATCGTACCAAGTGAAGACACCTTCCTAAATTTTTGGAGGTTCTCACCTTACGGTACGCTTGAACAAGCAAAGTTTTGTCCAGCTAGCTATAAAACTTATTTTTTTCGGGACATATTTTTCTAAAATTTCAATATGGACATTTTCGTTTCCTCAGGGAATGGAATGGCGAAGGAAACAAATTTTCTTCTCCTTTCTGGTTCCCCAGCACTTCATCAAATAAAATTATGAACTTGACTCACACTCACACTTAATGTTCACTTCAGAGCCCAATTCCCTCCGCCATTGCTGTTGAATTAAAGTCCCAGCATTTGGGGCTTATTCACAACAATTTATATGGCACCTAAATTGCCAGCTCAAGCTCAGCTGTATAGCTTAGGTTAGGTATATGCTAACCAGTTTTTATCGTGAAAGGCAAATGTTCTATTTACCTTACCTACATTAAGCCAGGTACAACATAGGGAGAGTGTTAGACTTAAGCTAACACCATTTTCACTATATTTTTCTATTTTTCACTGTATTTACATACTATCTGTATGAAAGTGGGATTCTGTAAATTTTTCTGGTCCTTAATGGTGTTTATTGGGCTGATTTTGTAACTTGGATGCAGTTCGGAGCAGAAGTTGAACTGGACTAACATCTTTTGCAGTTTGGGAAAGCAGTATATAATTGTAAAATAGTCTTTCAAATGAATGTTACAAATTGACCACAGAAGCTTCTTTGCCCCAATCAAAACCGTCTATGTTAAGTTCAAATTAAGTCAAAATGTGGCTTAAAACAGCTCAGGTCAAACTTGAAGCACTTTAGTCTACTAAAATGGATATAAGTTCACTATCCACGATTCCTAATTAATGAGCATCCACTACCGGTTTTGAGAGAATGCTAAATATAGCATAATTTTTGTCACAAATATATTATTAGGACTACTCTGCAAATCTTCAAATTTGCCGATTCATGTTGGTCTCAAACTGTGATACTTGATTCTTTGGTATTGTTCCCTCACTAGCTGCTAAACTTTCAAAACAGGTTTGCCTCTTCGCTAACATGATTTACGTTTATGGCACCGCCCCCCTTCAAAAATACTGTAAGAAACATAAAATTTCCTAGGTATTATCAAGAGTATCATGCATATATACGTAAAACTATCCTACAATTTGCAAATTTGGCTAATAGATCCCGAAAGCATGTTCAGAGGTGTTCCTTTAATAAAGTTTATTAGGCAAGAAATAGTCCCTGTGGCGATTTAAAGCACAACGCGCCTAAACTTATGAATTAGCTGCGCAGGCAAAATCCATTAACATTATGTTAACTGTTTGTTACTGAGGCTGCTTCTTGAAGGTTACAGAGACATCATTAAAAATTATATTTTTGGAAAGATAGGAACTTTAGGCAAAGTGTCAGTTTAGCCAAAGTTAACAATATGCTAAGCGCTAACTTCTGTTGTCTTCAAATTAGCGACCTCTAAGAATATCAGGTACGATTACAATTTTAGTTTATTTGTATATATATAATGATTTTCTAACACTGGAGAAAATTAAGATATAACAAACCACTGTGTATTTATTTAGTTCTCTCTCACAAAGCTTCAAATTAAGTGTTAAAATCTAACATTTTTGCGAAGAATTTGTAATAAATTTACTTCCACATTAAATTTGTTGACTGAATGCCTAATTGTGTCTTTAGACTTCCCAAACTTACACTCTTTAGTGTTTCCACATAGCACTGTATTTCCAGGGCTGAAACGTGTGTTAACGTCTGCAATAAGGTTAAAGCTTCTTCGCAGTTTAGCAGCCAGTCGATACCAAAAGCTTCCAAAAGGAGACTACTTAATCGGAGGCCAATATGGGACGGCAAATTCATATCCAAAGGAATGCTACCTAAAAATTAGAAACATCAATTTTTACTCGCACTAATTTAATTAAATAGTTAGCAGGTAGGTAAAGATTATGGAGATATCTCTATCCTGCCAGAAGACACGGGGTGCCGGTACTCATCCCCGTATTCTCAGCCATAAAGTCAGGAGTGACACCTCAAATGATGACTGCATCCATGGAAGGGGGCGGCCCTTCTACACAGACTCCTGCTATATTTACACCGTAGTGATACCAATTTACTGATCAGTTAAGACTAGACAGCTGGGTTTGCTAGATTCCATGGTGAACCAATATGTGCTTAGGGCCTTGCTCAAGTAGATTAGTGAAAACCTCGGGCTGTCCGATCCTCAGTCGGACGCCTTCATATTAAAAAGCATAATTTCATAGAAAAAATTAGCAAATACCCAATCTAGTCGGGACTGTAAATATACCTATACCGAGCGTAAACCTACGTAACTCAAGCTCTAGAAATAAAGTGTTCATATCTCTTATTATTAGGCATGTTGTGCCACCCCAAGTCCCGACACCAATTTAGAAAACATGGAAAACAAAATTTAGATTAAACTGAACTGTTATCATTAAATATTCCTCAGTTTTCGATTTTCAAACTTTTCTCGTAGGTTAGTTTATCTTGGTTAAAAACTATTCCGTGAAAGCTAGAAAATTAGAGTATATATTGAATTTGTTCGTAATTAACTAAAATTACCAAATTTTCCCTGGAGACAGAGTTTTAGCTGAGGTCTTATTGCAGACAGCCAATCAGGTTGCAAAGTGGAACTACGGGGAGCAGAATAATCCTAAAATGGAAAAAGAAATACAGAAATAAGGAAAACGAAATATAGAAATTAGTAGAAATATAGACCTAGTCGTCTAGTCAATAGACTGAATTAATGAGAAACATCACCACAGATGAACCTTCATCAATGAGTGGAAAATTATTCCTTTGGGTCAAGTGCGCCCTTTGGCTTCGAATGCAAATGCACGGCAGTTTTCTTGTGGTGCTTTTTGGGGCTGGAGGGGGCATCAGGGCATATATATATATATATGTACACCTAAATTTCTTCGGAAAATACAGTACTCCGAAGATTGCACCATTTTTACAGCATCCGCTGGAAAAGTTGGTTCTTATCGAAAACGTTAAGCAGACTAACTTTTAGACGAACTTCAAGAAACTGACAAAATTCTTCCAGTTTCTGCATTTTCTTGACACCCTGAAAATAACAAACAAAATTGCAGTATATATAACTAAATAAAATTGTTTTCTTGTTTCTAAGAAACCTAAAAGCACTGAATCTTTCTGTTTACATAAACAAATGAATTAAGGTTCAGTTTTTCTATTGAAGAAGCCGACCAACAAACTTATACCTGTTCTGAGCTAATCTGTTGAATCATTGTTCCAATGCTTTTATCAATTTCACAATTAAATGCGGAATCCAGTGTGGCTTCCATTATATCACTGAGGAATTAAATGAATTTACTAAAACGCAAAAATTTCCTAAGGCAATCAAAATATGCAAATGAGGATTTACTTCTATTTTATTTTATTTATTTTAATATTAGATCTGCATGGTAAACATTTCATTTCATTCGTCACTACTACTACTCCTTATTATAAAGCTGAAGTCATGCAAGATTTGTTTTCACGAACTTCATGAACAAATATTATTTCACTTTATCCATTGCAAGAAACATCACTCCTCCTCCCACAAAAGCTCCAACAATTTCCAAGAATTTTTGAACCATTTTCCAGTAATAATCCAGAGAAAAAACTTGAAAAAATATGCATCTGCCTTGATAAGCTGGCCCCTTTTTCACAGATTAAAGTAGGTAGCACTCCAGGCGCGATTGAGGAGGTAGGAAAGGGGTTTGGGGGGCACCCCTCTCCCCACCCCAGAATCCGCATTTTGGGACATTTTCGCCAAAAACCGGGAAATTTTTCGTAGGTATCCGGGCCGCCGGTTCACCCACCCCTCAGAACATGCTTGCTCCGTGCTCAAGTGGTTTCTAATTGGGAATGAGCACCGGCACCCTGTAGATTCTGGTTTAGGATTTTCTGATTTATTCTGATTTAAAATTGACCTTGAACAGTTTATAATAAAATATAAACAAGTGAATTTACGTACGTAAGCTAGGCATAACCTAGCTAGCTGTAGCTATGTATTTTGATGTTTATTTTTTCTTCTTTTTTTTAGATTAATCATAATTCCATGAACAATTTTTCTTTCGGCAAACAACCGTAAATTGGCGACCGAACAGAACAATACAAATGGCTACAGTAATATAGAGTCCGGACCGCTTAGGGGGTACCAATGTTGGATTACGAAAATTTACTTCAAACTGTGGGGGCTTTGGGCGGTACCAAATTATTGCCTACGTTTGGTTCATGGTAACAGTGATGGTAACTGCTGGTAACATGGGATTTCTAATCTTTGGTAATCTGGATACACCCTTGCTATGCCTCAGCAACAGTACTCGATTGTATTTGGGATTAAGTAAGTCAAAACAAGCTTAGACTTTAAGGATTGTTAAGGAGTTTACGGTTTACA
>JASAND010008691.1:0-16463 GCA_030248195.1 Trissonchulus latispiculum
CAAGAACAAGAATAATAGTTGGTGGTAGGCACTTGGCGGGACTCGAACCCGCGGTCTCCTGCTAAAGCGCTGACGCTGTACCAACTGAGCCACAGGTGTAAAGTGGAAAGACGTAAAAACCGGAATTTGAATCCTATGTGTCAACTGTCAACGCATAAGTGCATTGACTTATTAGCGTTTAACAAAGTCCTACCTAAGTCTTTATTTTTGTTAGTACCCCCTATTTTCCCGAAATTTTAAAACAGGGAACCAAAGGATGACCACCAATGTAAGGAATCCCAATTCTAAAGTTCGGATCATAACATCTGGCATCTTAATCCTAAGCTATATATTCGTCAGATGACAGGAAAAACTGAACTTTTACACCAGATTTTATATGGCTTCAAAAGCTAAGAGACTTATTAACAATTTATGTCAATTAAAATAATCGTTGAAAAGGGAGGAGGTATTTTTTCCAGTCTAAAACTGACGTGCCATGAAATTTGGGTCACAAGAAAGGCTATATTGGTTAAATGGTAGTCTGGGAGGGGGAGGCGAAGCAAAGTGACGATTATAATCAATTTAGGTAGTCCCCTAATAATTTTATTTTTTTGTTCAGCTAGCTAGGAGGTAGTCATGGTGTTTTTCTTGTCACCCACCAGTAGTTCAGGCTCAAGGTTAGATATCCTTTAAAACTAGGTGAATAAAACTAAAGCTAAACTACACGAAGCTAAACGAAACTATTGAATGAATGAATGTATTGAATGATAACTAAATTCTATTAAAGTGGTTCTAATTTAGGGATGTGTTGACATGGGGCCAAAAAAAATTTTGTTCTAATCTTGCCACATAAAACTAATCTGGGAGTTGTTGGATTTTCCATTATATTCATTTTCTATTATTAACTTTATTATGATGTCGCACCCCCTCCCCCTGGGCTCTTTGGATTCAAATGTGGGGGGGGTCATTCTGCAGGGGAAAAGGAAGTTTACGTTTTAGGCATTGTGGGAGCGTGCGTCACAACAACTTAATACAGTAAGAAGTGTGGAATACATAAGTTTGCTTGCGTGTCAGAAGAAAGAGTTGCTTTCAAACAAAGTTTGTTTTTTAAATTCCAAAAAACGTTTATTTTAAAGCTGGAAGTTTTTTTAAGCTATGGATGAGTCTGATTTTAAACTTGTTGTTTTGAGGCTAATTTTCTCGTGTCACATTTTGGTTATGTATGATTGTGAAGCTATTGTAAAAACTATGTAAGCTGAGTAGTTTAAAATTTAGCTCAAAACATTAATTAAAATAACTGTCCATTCATAAAACTTGTTTGTAAACCACAACTGCTTATTTTTTCGTCATGGCCAATGACTCATTTAAACTGATTAAAGACTTGATTTTACACATCATAACAGCACTGTCAATTTCCTATTAGCAGCAGTTGAATCATTTACTGTAATACTTTTTAACCAATCAAAATTTAAGTTTAAAATTTTAAAATCCAGCCCTTTTTTATCGTAGTAGTTGTTGTTTATGCCTACACACTTTGACAGCCGCCTGCCGCATACGGGGAACAACAAAAAGTGAAACCAAGTATTAAGTATATGCGGTGCAGTTTTGCCTACACAAATATATTAAACAAGGCATTACATAACAAGTTGTTTCATCTTTTGCGCATCCACAAAACTTTCTCCTGAAGCCCCAAAGTCGGCTGTGTTGATGTGACGTGGTGTGCAATTTTGGCAATTTGTTGCACATTTGCACTTTTGCAGTCCCATATTTTTTGGCTGTGCAAGCACAGCTGAAATAGCCATTTTTCCTGTTTTATTTTCTGCTGTGTTTTCTAACTCAACCAGGAATTGAACCACTATCCACTATACCTACATTTACAGTAGGAGCTTGTTGCATAATTAGTGGTTAGTTGATTAGTGCAGCAGTGTTTCTAGGTTAATGAGAGCCGAACATGGGCTACGACAGTGCCATGTTGAAGCGTTTTGATCGTTTTAACGAACTCAAAAGTTTAAATTTAGTCTCAATTTAAAAAGAGTGATGACAGTTCAAATTTTCCTTCAACCGGTGATATATCTATATATATATATATATATATATATATATATATATATATATATATATATATATATATATATATATATATATAAGCAAATTTATGTAGAGCGTCTAACAAAAATAAAACCTAAAATTTTAGCTATAGGAAAGCCAAAATTTTCAAAATGTGTAGTAAATTCAGCAGACCGGTCAAGACAGGGCCGAAGCTGATTCTGTACAAAAAGAGGCCCAAACTGACCCGGTGGGTTACCCGGTTCCATCGCTGTAACCTGTGTTATGATTGTCCAATATGTAATAATTGAAAAAACGTTTAAGACTATTTATTATTTATTTGTTGATTTATCTTATATATTTATCTATTATTTAATATTAACTTCGTGATGGTTGTTTAGTATAAACTTCTCCATGTTTCCAATTTCAACTTTATTTCCAGGGT
This sequence comes from Trissonchulus latispiculum, assembly GCA_030248195.1. Taxonomy (NCBI): domain Eukaryota; kingdom Metazoa; phylum Nematoda; class Enoplea; order Enoplida; family Ironidae; genus Trissonchulus; species Trissonchulus latispiculum. Next base: position 2,471 of record JASAND010008691.1, read on the forward strand.
AAAGGGAAAGCCACCAACGAACATCTATTTACAATGACTGCATCCTGTTTGCACTACATCATCGCACTTGCCCTGTTGACTGCAACCTATCTGCTTTGTTCCACCTTCGCTCAACCCCAAGAGGAACCCTTTACGGGAGGCGAATTTCGACCACCCGGCAACCCGGAGGGTCCACCCTCCGGCTATTTGCCGCAGAATATGGGCTCCGGAAGCGACTGTTTCCGGGACTTTCCGCATCTGGCAAACCGATTCAGCTGGGAACAGTTGGAATTTTTCTGCCAACAAAAGCGATCCTATGAAGACATCATTTTCAACCAGACCATCGCCCCCTTCACCAACAACCAGCTCAGCTTCCTGAGCAATCTGAGACGACGCGATACGAAGAGTAGAACTCAACCGGAGGATCCGGCCCTGGCCGGGTCGGTGGTTCGAAAGGAAATCAGGCAGCTGGGAACGATCGAGCGCCGTCGCTATCTGGCGACGATGCGACGACTGAAAGCCTGGCTGCTGGACGGGATCAGCGCCTACGACCTCCTGGTGATGCTTCACCATCCGGCCCTGGCGCCAGGGGCTCATGTCGGGGCGGCCTTTCTGCCCTGGCATCGGGAGTATTTGAGAATGTAGGTATATACTACCTGGGGCCTTTTGGTGAAGGAGTATGTAGAGTAGAGTAGAGTAGAGTAGAGTTAAAATTAACTCAATCCTTGGACGCATAGCGCTGAGAAAGTTAAACCGCGTTCGCTTCAACTTGCCTGTTGTTGGGTTAAACAATTTGAACTTATGCATTACTCTTGCTTTTGCCAAGAGTTTATAAAGGAAGAGTGAGACACTCGGCTCCTCCTACAGCTTTAAGCTTGCAAGATGCTCCGCACATTAACGCCGAAATCTCGGGGGGTACCACTTACCGTTGTTAACCGTATGTTTATATGCGTTTGAACTAAAACGAATCGGATTGGCTAATTGCCTACCTTATGTCAAATTTACGTGTATAAGCGGACCCCCCCGAGATCTCGGAGGGATCCCAATTGCACGTACAAGTTTGTAAAAGCGTTTAGCTCTTCGCTGATTGGCTGATTTCTAACGGCATACGGTAGCTAAAAATCAACCAATCAGCGAAGAGCTACACGCTTTTACAAGCTTGAATGTGGAATTGAACGAGATCTCGGGGGGGAGGGTTCCGCTTGTACACGTAAATTTGACATAAGGTAGGCCATTGACCAATCCGATGCGTTTTAGTTAAAACGCATATAAACATATGGTTAACAACGGTAAGTGGTGGTACCCACCCGAGATTTCGGCCTTAATGTGCCGAGCATCTTGCAAGCTTAAAGCACTAGGTATGTAGAGCCGAGTGTCTCACTCTTCCTTTATAAACTCTTGCTTTTACTAATGTTTTAATTTTAGATCTTAGGTTTAGTAAGACAAACTTTGAGTCGATTTTGTGCGAAATCTTCAGTCGAATAAGTAGTGTTTACCGTCTAGTGAGCAAGTCCTGTGCTCGAAAAAGATTGAGTTAATTTGTTTGCCTCATTACGCAAAAGGGTTCTTCTAACCATGCTCAGTTTTGAAATATAGCTGTAATAAAAATCTGGACATTATATATGATTTCCAAAACTCAAATTTGAAATTAAATTTAATTTTAAATTTAGATGATGCACACTTGTTGGGACTGCTGAATAAAAATTGAATGTCGGACCTCACTAGACGAGGTTCTTCATTCATTCATTCACTCATTCATTCATTCTGTATACAATTTTTCACTACACATTTCATGAGACAGGCCGAAAGAATACCATTGCATTAGTTTCTAATTAGGGTACTGTCATTTGTCCAGCATTTTTGCCCCCAAAAGCAGTAGAATGGCTTAAAATACATAAAATACCATTTTGTTGTCTTTTCTCTCACTGTCTTTGTATTGTTCAGTTCTAATTCCAATGAAAGATACAAAGAAAGTGAAAGAAAAGGTAGAAAATTTGTATTATATTTTAATCCATTCTACGGCTATTGTCTGCCGAATTCGAAGTTTTCCAATATTTTTCTTCTTGTTTCCTATTTTAGGGTGGAGAATGCCATGCGTCAAATCGATCCCGAATCCTCCCTACCCTACTGGGATCCCACCCTGGATCAGGCCGTGCCCAATCCCATCGATTCCGTGATTTGGACGGACGATTTCTTCGGCAACAACCGTGGCGATGTGGTCACGGGGGGATTTCGCGGCTGGAGTTTCGTGGCCGACAACGACTCTTCACCGCTGCCGTTGACCCGGGACGCTGGGATGTCCGGAGCCCTAATGGGACCGGATTTTGTCCAATTCTTCCTCAGCCGGGAATCCTTCCGAGATCTGACCGCCTGTATCGATCTGACAGTGGAACAGGCCAACCGGCGGGTCCATGAATGGATCGGAGGCACAATGAAGGATATCTACTACGCCCCGCAGGATCCGGTCTTTTTTTCCTATCATGCCTACCTGGACTACCTGTGGGAACGGTTTAGGCGCAATCAGACGGAAGAAAACCGACAGTACGGTTATCCGCCCAACTACGAAGCCTGTACCACCTACCATTACGGTCGAAACAGTATGCTACCGTTCGGACCACCCCTAACGAATCTGGACGGCCTAAGTGACATCTACACCCGAGAGTATTACACCTATGAGGAGAGTCCCCAGTGCCCGGGGTGTGGTGGCTCACAGTATCTCTACTGTGATCGAGACCTTAACCGGTGCGTTACCAAACTACAGGAAGGAAGCGAATGTGTTCGGGCCAGTCCGGAAAATTTTCCCTGTTTCGGAGGTAAACAGTTTGTAGTTTTTAGTCTGTCAACTAAGGTCTGGCCAACGAGAGTTGATAATGTGACAAGCGTCATACTCTATGTATTAACGGGTAAGATTATCCAATGGAAGCTATCGTTTAACCCTCCTCAATAAAGCGATCTTTCGTTATCCTGCCCTACTTAAGTTCGGTTTCCAAACGGTTCTTTGCGGCCTGTCGTTGTATTGTTTTGTACATTGATGTTTAAAACATTCAGGAATACACTCGCTGTCTAATTTGGGCCTCCGACAGGTTGTCAGTGCAAGCTTGACCACGGCTCTCGCTACCTAAATTGGGCCGGTTTTAGTTTTTATACATAGAGTGTGACGCTTGTTATATCCTTACGTTTTTTTCGAAGAAGAAATAGGCGTAGCCAGTGTGTTCGCTCATTTAATTAATTAGTTTTAATTAATTTTAAATGGTAAATTAATAATAACTTTTAGTTAATTAATTTTAACTAAGAATCAATCAGTTTCCTTTTATTGCAGTGTTCCGACCAGAATCTGTGAGTGGCGGAAGGGGAGGGTTAGAGTGGTTAGACCACGCAGTGTTTAATGGCTCTCATTATTAACCATTTATGACGTTGTTTTTAGCAACCTGAAAATGCGTTCCGTTTTGATAGAAGTTTGCATCAGTAAATTAATCGGCGGAAATATGTTTACACCTAATTTGGCAAGACTCCCCCCCCCCCAAAAGTGGGACTTGTGCTTTGCTGCATTCGCCTCCACCAAACGGGATCCTTTTCTGGGAGTGAGGTTGAAAGAAACTACCGTAAATCCACTGTTAGTCCATCCTTCCCAGACGGGGATTTAGTTGTGCTACTTAATTGATAGTAGAGACCTTCACGGGCCTGAATTTTGAGGCCCGGCCCGGCCCGGCCCGTAAAAAATTCAGCTCGGCCCTGCCCGGCCCGGCCCGTTCAAAAACGTTTCAACCTCGGCCCGGCCCGGCCCGGCCCGCTCCAAGTCAGGCCCGGCCCGAGCCCGTTGCTAAAATTTTGCATTTGCCAGAAACATTGTTCAAAATTTCAAAAAATTGTTTGCCATGGCAGAGAAAATTTTTAGTCACTTTTCCCAGTAGATGTTTATTTAGAGCAGTATAGTACAGTCAATGACTCAGCTCTTTCTGTTCAGTAATTAATAGCTCCTCAATTTCTTTGATGCAAGTCAGCAAGGCACAAACGACGATCAAGAGAACTCTTGTCAAATATTAAAAATAAACGTTATATTTCAAATCCTAATGGACGAGCAAAAGATATATAAAGATTGAAAAATTTACACGCACAAGTAAGCTAACTGTACATGGGAAAGAGCTAAAAAGGGCTTGAATAACTGAAAAATAATTAGATCGAAATAAATAGCCAGAGGTACCAAAATTCATTTTTACTAAAATTTCCATAAAAAATTCCTAAAATTGGGAAATAAAACTCATACAAATCAGACAAAACTTTGTGTATAACTGAAAAGAATAGGCCCGCCCCGAAGCCCGGCCCGCTCCAGCACTCGGCCCGGCCCGGCCCGTGCTACCTTAGGCCCGGCCCGGCCCGCGGGCCGGGCCTGCGGGCCTGAGTGAAGGTCTCTAATTGATAGTTACTCAGCTCACCCTTCTACATCAAACATCGAAAAGTATATGTAGAGTCCTCCTCCCAAGTGGGGGAACATTCGCGTATTCTGGTCGGAGCACTGTTATGCAATACTTTCTTAATAATAAGCGTTGATTGTTGTATTTGCTTTATGCCAGTTTTTTTAGGACGATAATAATTTATTTTAAACCTATGTTTAATTTTATTTTTAGGAAACTGTGTCAATGGCCGTTGTCAGACAATTTTTAGTCCTCAGGATTTGCAGACTCCACCTGACGAAGACAAAACCAAAAAACCGTCCCCAATAAGTTAAATAATTCACTGCTGATCCAAAGTTGCAAACAATTTCTGGAATTTTAAAATTTTATGACATGTCATTTTTATGGGTCAAATTGTCTTGCTTTACGTGCATGTATTTTTGTAATCCATGAATAATTAAGCCTTACAATGTTTGCCTATAGTTTACTGTACAGTCAACTGTTAATCTGTACAAATGTTGTAACTTCCATTATTTTGCTTAATTAAAACCATGTACTCCTATATGATTGCCCTGAGCTTATCATAATATTAAGTTGGGCTAAAAATACTTCGAAATTTCAGATGATATTACAATTGTGACTATTAACTAACTTCTACGCGGTTGCCCAAATCTTAAAGGACTCAATTTGAAAGGATAGTTACATTTTTCCAAACTTAACAAATTACTTTTAATTAACATTTCATTATTTTCTACTCATCAATTTCCTACAAATATCCTCAATATCTCCATGTTCCTCGGTCGGACTTTCGACTTCATCAATCAGATCGTCTTTATCCGTACCGATTCCGCTGACCATAATCGATTCGATGTCCTGCGAAGGTCGACTGAGATAATTTCGTCGTTCGAGGGAAACTAAATTTTCTTCTTCTCCGTTTATTTCCGTTTCGATCTGAATTTTCCGGGTTTCCTTGCTACTCTGGCTGATTTTGTCGAGTTTTTCGAGTCGTTCTAGGATCGCTACCAGATCTTCGTTCAGAAATTCCTCCTCTGTCCGTGGGATGCTGATTTGAGAGGTTTTCGAAATTTTCTGACTCACTTCGCTGGATTCGCTAATTTCTTTGACGTCTGTCATCGAAGAAGTTTCGCGGGCAATTGTCCAAAACGAAGAGCTCGAATCGTCACCAACTAAGGAAATCAACGAATTTTGACCCGACCGCCAACCTTTTTCGGAAACTTGTTGTTGACTTTTCGCATCGCGAAAAGTCACAGTGGTTTCCGAAATTGGGACGGCGTCTTCGGTTTTCGGACTGGGAACCCGTTTTTCGGGAATTTTCAGTCGAAGCATTGCTTTGGATGATGAGGAGCAATGCTTTGGGCAGTCGGTTGAGACCATTTGATTCACAGATTCGTTTAATTCTTTTGGATCAAGTCGATTTAAGTTTCTCTCAGTCTAGTAAATGATCAAATCTCGCTTAGAATTACAAAAATTGAAAAATCATAGCACGATAAATCAGTTTATTGTGAGCTACCTTTCTAATATATATAGATTTGTGGTTAAGATTAAGAGTGTGACTGAAACTCGAAACTTTAGTTGAATGAGTTTTAAAAAATAACTTAAATAAGAAATAACTTAAATAAATAATAAATAACTTAAATAAATAATAAATAACTTAAATAATAAAAATAATTTGAACTCAATTTAGGTACCTATATATTACATAGGCTTTCTGAAGTCAACATCAACTGGTGGTAGGCCCTACCTAAGGTTTTAATATCTGTTTTTAGGTAGAAAATTTACAAAACAATCTACATGCCTTTTTAGGTTTCTTATTTCCAATTAAATTTTAAGTAGCAACAAAATGTGGCTTACTTTCTTAAATTGTTTCAGAAACCATCCTCATTAACTCCTTAATTCTTAGTGGGCACACATGGCACACAGTTTAGTCTCAAAACAGTTCTTATCTGGGATCCATTTTGTAATAAGCTTTTTAGTGGCCTAAACAGGACTAGTGTATCAGGCTTGAATAAGTAAGTAACCAGCTAGATAAACAAGTTGGCAAAACATGCCCTTTAGGTTTAACCAAGAGTGTGCCTGCCACTATCAACACTCTATGTTATCAGAGCAAAAACTATGCTCTGCTCGCTAACGGCTGACCCCCCCCCTCCCGCAAATTCGACCCATCACTTCAAAGAATTTCGTGCGCTATGTTTGTGTTATGAAGCTCGAAGCAGGCAGAAAATTCGCTAACACACTGCTTGTGTTTTCGAGCTTAAGCACATAAACATACAGCGAGTGAGTGTACCCCCCGTTTCGACTAGGTACTGATTTGCGGGGGGGTCACTAGTGTCTGATTTACGGGGGGCCGTTAGCGAGCAGAGCATAGTTTGTGCTGTGAAAACATTGAGTGTGCCTAGTGGCACACTCTTATATTATGTACTTTTGGTTTAACCAAATTAATAGCCACATACACAGAAACTCCGTTGTTAGGCAGTTCAGAACAAAACGCTCCCATAGAATCCCACCAATCCCAAGTGGGATGAGCTTTCAATCCCATGCCATCCCCATCCCATGGGATCCCATGGGATCTCATCCTAGGGCCGTTTCAAGAAAGGGTAGATTAGAGTTAAAATTAACTCGATCTTTTTCTTGAAAGAGTTAAAAGAGGGAAACTCAAGCTTGAGTGGAGTTAAAAAGAGTTGAAACAGTTGATTTTAGCTCAACTCAACCCTACTCTACCCTTTCTTGAAAAGGCTCCTAGATGCCAACACTGCCAGAGTGTTGTCCAAAAGCCAAAACTAAGTATCTATTTGTCACCATACCGACGCCTGTTATCACTATGACGGTGAACGATTTCACTGGAACAGCATCACCTGGGACCTTTTCAAGAAAGGGTAGAGTAGAGTAGAGTAGAGTAGAGTTAAAATTATATAACCATTTTAACTCGTTTTAACTTCACTCAAGCTTGACTTTCCCGCGGTTAACTCTTTCATGTAAAGGATTGAGTTAGTTTTTACTCTACTCTACCCTTTCTTGAAAAGGCCACTAGAAAGAGTGTTGCTGTAATCAATTACTGATCAATAGTCCGAAGAGATGAGAAGGGGCCTTTTCACGAAAGGTAGGGTACAGTAGATTAGAGTTAAAATCCACTCTTTGAACTCGTTTAACTCCACTCAAGTTTGACTTTTCCTCTTCTAACTCTTTCATGAAAAGGATCGAGTTAGTCTTAACTCTGCCCTTTCTTTAAAAGGCCCAAGGTGACAAGACTACAGCACATACTCAACAATCGAGCATTGAATGGAACAAAATATATGCGTCCCTTTTTTATGGTGTGCTCAAGCTCGAAACAGACACATTTTAAACTAACAGAATCAGCATGTTTAGGTATCAAATTATGTTGTATGGCAATCTTGGCATATCAGTCCATCCATTCAAGTATCTGGAGTGGACTTTTTCTAAAACAATCGGATTTCCTTGTATAGTTTTCCGTTTTTCTTTTCATTTCTTTCATGCTTGTCTGTCACTTTGACACAAGAAGTGTCTTACTTTCATAAGTAATTTTCGTTCAGCACAACTTAAGAGCAAAAATAAATTGACAGAAAGGTGGGTCCTAAAATGAGAAATTATGAGCCAGTTATGTCTTGTTTAACCAGCTAATTTAGCCCAGTTCGGTCTTTGGAGCCATATATATTCGTCTCTATCTTAACAGAAACTCAATATGTAAAATCTCATTATGCCGAATCGTCGTTATGCAGAAAAATGTATTTTCGTCTAATTGCCTTTGAATGTTCAAAATAAATTCAGTCTTTCTGCAACACATTAAACTTTGCATACTTGCTGGTTTCTACATAAAGTATAGCTCAGTGGTAAAGCGTTGGACTGGAAAGCAAAGGGTCGTAGGTTCGATCCACGCCAAAATTTGAAATTCGAATTTTTATTTCTTCTACAGCAGCGCAGGGGAGACATTCATAATTGTTTTTGTTTAAAAATTGCTAAAAAGTGCAAATTAACTAATGTCAGATAATGAGATACTTACATAAATGAGGGCTAAATTGGAGTCCAATGCCGAATAATGCCATAAATTCTGGTCGGCACCCGAAGTCTTTTTTGTTCAAAAGAACCCGACCTGATTCACCCTTGCTTAATTTATTTAAGAGAAAGGTAAGTTAGGCTTTACTTTAGCCTTAATTTGCATAAAGTAAACATTAGAATGGGAACTAATCTGTCATGAGTTTTATGGATGGTACTCACTTTTAAGCTTGAGTTTTGCCGTCATTAGAAATCCTCTCCTTAGTCGTTTTTCCTATCCATTCTTTGGATTTTTAGTGGTGCATGATTTCTGAAGTCTTCTGATGTTTGAAATTTGACTTAAATTTAAAAAATTGGTAGAAAAGTGTCCAGGGTCGGGATCGAACCACCGACTAATCTGCGCAGCAGCCACACATCCTGCGAACTCAGCTATGTGGATGCGTTGTATTGCACCCTACAAGTCTTCTGGGTATACTTGGCTTTATTGATTGACAGATTGATTGATTGATTGATTGATTGATTGATTGATTGATTGATTGATTGATTGATTGATTTATTGATTTCATTAATTGATTGATTGGTTGATTTGTCATTAAAAAGTGAAATTAAGACAACACAGTAATTCGAAATGTGACCCTGGGTCTTCTACCCCGGCTTTCAAAATGGGGTTATCCCGAAAACGTCAACAATTTTAAGGAGGTCTACCACGAATGATCTTAAATTGCCTTACTTTGCAAATTCTCGCCAAACATTCCTACTGATTTTAAGAAATTGCTGAAAATGAAAAAAATTGCTAAAACTTGCTAACAAATTATGTATAATTTTTGGTAAGGATAAATTATTTGTCAAATACCAGAAATGATATAGTATTGTGCAAAACCAATATAAAATTGCATGTGTAATATGTAACTTGAACTGAAATATAGAAATAAAATTAAATGATAAATTAAAGTTAAAGGTTAAAACACATGAACGAATTTCCAATACATTTCTAAAATGGTGGTTGGTCAATTAATACTGTAGGGGGTCTGGGGGTCCAAGCCCTCCCAACCCGGACAAGGTACAAGCCCTATCGCTGTCGGGGACAAGGGGCAACGAAAAATTGGCCAAGGGGTAACATAGCCGGGAAAAATTGGTTTTACAGTAAAATTTAAAAAATTCCTTTTTTTAATTTTTTTAGCTAAAATGTTTAATTTTTCGGGGAAATTTGGCAAAATTTTTGCTAATTGCTAAAAATATTGCTAATTTTAATAAAATTAGCGTTAATTTTTAGAAAGATTTTACAAATAGATAGCATGAAAAACAAATATCAAACTGATAAAACAAATATCAAATTAATATACATTTACAATCTTGTTAGCATGCTTTGATGAAAATATATATGGTAACTAACAACCTGAATCACAAATTTAATTTTAAATTTATTGAAATAATAATAAAACAATGAAGTAACATTCTTTGTTAACGTCGTCATGGATGGAAAAGTAACCAAACAATGTTTCCTTATTTACCTAATACTACGGATTGATCTAGTCTAAATGCGGTTAGAATTTCTGCTAACATACTATTTTAATTTAATTTAATTTATTTTAATTTAATTTACATAATTAATGGTGTTTGATTGCAATGTTTGACTCTATTGGGAAACGAACCTGGCACTACTCGTTTTACAGGTGAGCGTGCAATCCATTACACCACAGAATCATAAATGAATAGGAATAATAAAGAAAAAGAAATAATAAAATAAAAAATAAATAATAAAGAAATAAATTTTTATTTTTTATTACTGACACTTTCTACTCTGCATAAAATATGACATTGCAATATGTATTATGTCCGCTATGGACACGCTGTCTAGCCCTGAGTTTTATCATCCAGCCTACACTAAACTAGTGACACTATTTTAATTAATGAGGGCTAAAGGATGACATTAGCGATTCTCATTTTCCCTCTATCCAGTATCAGATCAAGAGTACATAATAGATAAGAGTGTGACAAACATCACTTTCCAGCTAATAATAGAACAATAGCTCTTTAGCCGAAAAAGTTGTGGCATAGCGAGCGACTCGTCAATTGCGGGCCAAAGAATGAACGAACAAGATGATCCTGAAAGCGTTCTGTGACACAGCTGGCGTGTTCGGGTACAGGCAAAGCCATAAATCTTTACACCTGTCACAGTTCTTTTATGTGCCCCCTACCTATGAGTTAAGAGGAGTGAACCTAGGAAAGTTTCTGCTTAAGTCTGAGATTTATCTGCTGTTACGTTCCTGGTTGCGTGATCCTTTGTCTTGAAGTCTTTCGGAATGTCTTCCTGGCAAAACTTTCTGACTCGTTTCTGTTCAGATTCAACTTTAGGTCAGTGGAAAAGCAGAAAAACTGTTTTCAGTTTCTGGAGAAAGTGAAAACTTCGGATTAGCCCGGGTTCTCACGAGCTTTAATCTCCGTGTCTGTGTTTGTTTAGAAGTTCGGAAATATTTGGTTAAACAAAATTCCAACTAAAGTTTTCCACTCAAACTTTGAGTTACACCGGTCTGAACCAGTTTTAAATTTTAGATGAGCTGAGATGAACTCGTCACACATTCTATAGTCAGTATATATGTGCAGGAGGCGAAATCGAGGGGGGGGTTTGAGGGGTTCCCTATCAAAACGTCTAAAGTCAAAACGTCTAACGACGAAACGTCTACTGACGAAACGTCTAATTTTTCTAAAATTGTGTCACACGTTCAAAACGTCTAAAATCATTTTTAAAGAAAGCAAATCTTTCCTAACTTTTGGTGATTATTTTTACTTATTCTGTATGGGTCTGGGTCAGTTTTCCTAAAGGCCGCTTTGGGTATGGGTGGCAGGGTCTTGCCAAATCTTGAATTGGAAGTTCTGGCATTGTCCCAAATATACTTCTTATTTTCTGCACTAGCTTCAGTATTCGACCAGTCATTGACTATTCATTGATTATTTACTGAATACTGATTACGACTGTAGTCAGTAAAGATGGTGCAACAGATTTCTCTGATTGCTGATTACTTATCAATTCTAACACAAGTTCTAAAATTTCTAGAATTGAAAAGTGTAATGTAAATTGCAAATTGTAAATTTTAGAAGTGTTTCAAGTCATTTGCACATCCTGGCTTTTCAGAAATATTTAAAAACAAAACAAAGTATAAACTAGACGTAGAGTTTACATAAGCTAATGTGATTTTTAAATACATTTACTTCAAAATAACATTAAACCTGATTTGCTTTCTTTAAAAATGATTTTAGACGTTTTGAACATGTGACACAATTTTAGAAAAATTAGACGTTTTGTCAGTAGACGTTTCGTCGTTAGACGTTTCGTCGGTAGACGTTATGAACGTTAGACGTTTTGATTTTAGACGTTTTGAGCGGACACCGTTTGAGGCGGTGGGGTGAGGTTGATGGAATACCGGAATTTTCTGGTTTCTTGTCCAAAAAACAAAACCGGTAAAAAACCGAATGCTGGGGGGTGATCTCCAGATCTGAGGGTGGAAGCCCCCCAACTTCGAATCCCATCCGAAATTGTGGACATCCATACTTTTTCTATGCAATGTTTTCTTTTCTGTTCTGTTATGTTCTGTTTTCTCCAATTTTTCAAAACATTTTCAGCGCACATTTAGTACCCTCATAATATGATTTTGGAAGCCAAAGAGTTCATAATAGGGTAAACCAGCTTTGTATGGACAATAAAACATCGGTCTATCTTCAGCATATATCAGCACTTGCCATGAACGGACAATATTTTTCGTTGTATGGACACAACTTGCTTTGTATGGACACTGAATTTTACACGCTAAACATAGGAGTAATAAAATTTTAAAATGCTTCTTTTGAACTTAAAATAGAAGCTGGAAGCTTGATTTTTCGGATTTAGGGTTAGTTGACTGCCCTCTTTCGATTGCAGTAAAAACATTGAAAAATTAAAATTTTTTAAATTGCTTAATTTTTAGTCAAAATGGTAGGAAATGGCTTCGAAAACATGTTTAGAAAGTTTTAGATTAATCTGAGGCTTTCTGTTAAAGTTATTAACATTACAAATCCTGCTTTAAAGTCATATGAAATACACGCAAATTTTGCTGTCCATACAAGGAAAGTGACGTGTCCATACAATGCTAGCTCAAGTTTAATTTTTATTAAATTAATAACTTTTAATAGACTGCACCAATTTGGAAAAACAATTTAATCAGATTATAGAAAACACAATTAGGCACAATTTGATAGAAAAATGTTCTTAGTTATTTGTAGTTTGGAGTTTGGACATAGCATTTTTCTCCTAAAATTTAACCTCAAAATTGGCTTTTTCTAAGGGTGTCGCATCGACGACGACAGAAATTGCTGCAGCGACTTCATTTTTGAAGAAAATTTGTTGAAAATTAGCAATTTTGTAATATGAATTATAAGCTTTCTAACGACACTAATTTTTCTGAAATCGATCAAGTCTGCACAGAGATATTCGGTCAAATCTTATCTAATGTTCATACAAGGTTAGTGTCCGTACAAAGCTAGTTTACCCTACCCTTTATTGTGACCGGTTTGTGCATCATTTGCTTGCATGAAAGCTACTGAGCTTCAGTTCTTTTCTGTATTTCGAAGAGTGCTTGGTAAAAATAGAGAACTAGAAGAAAAAAGAAATAGAGAAAATAAATTAGAGATCTTTTAACTGCTGGAGGGGCTCTGCTCCACGCCCCCGTCAAATTTGGAAGTTCCTTCCCCCTTTTCTGGGGTGTTACACAGATCAGTTTTACACAGACGGTCATCTTCATTATTCTACCCGTTATTTATCCAAATTAAACTTAAAGTTGTGACATCTCGGTTCGTATAAAAACAAAATTTGTTAGTCGAATTTGTTCCCTAAACTAAGGAGGGGGTGTAGCGTTATACTTTCTGGAGATTCCAACTTTGTCCAAGCAATACCTTTGTGAATTCGGTATTTCTATGAATTGTGAGTTCGCACAAACTTTTCAGACCGCTTTCAAGACTGCATGCTCTGACTTTTTTCTACCTAATCGTTCAATTTTGTGCTCCGGATAATTTCGTCTACAGGGAAATTATGAATAGGTAGCTTAACCAGGAAGCAAGTCTAGACCTTATATATACCAGTTTTGTATACCTTCTTTCTATACATAGTTTTTCTCCTTATGTGTTTTTCGGTGACATTAGTTCAATCGTCGAATTATAATGCTGTTTTCATAGCTCCAAGCGCAAAGGGATTCGCGTATACGCGCGGCGACGCGCGCATGTAAGCGTCTGTACACGTGTCTGTGAATCTGCACACGTGAATCCGCTGCAGTGGATTTTGAAGTGCTAAAACGACATGCTATAGCCGGCCGGCCTCCGGCTGCCCGACCGTTCTAAAACACTAAAGTCAGCAGTCATTGCAACAGCCAGTCATTGCAAAATGTACAAAACAGTATATATGTAGCGCGTCTACCGGGGCTGGTGGACCTAGAAGAAACCGAGGACAAGCCCCAACGGGAGGCGCCAGGCACCCTTGTACCCACGAAACCAGGACCTAGAAGAGAGAAGGGAAGAGGGAGTTTCAGCTTTTCATTCATGATTGAAAGTAAAGAAATGGCCCAGCT
>JASAND010008692.1:0-59157 GCA_030248195.1 Trissonchulus latispiculum
CTTTCATGCTTCCAAGCTTTTTCCTCTTCCTGTTGGATGTGATCTCTTCGGCCGCAGACAGAGAAGCCGTTTGTTAATTTCAATTGTTTCTCCCTTGGTTGAAAACTCCTACTGGTCCAGCAAATGGACCAAGAGGGCAATTGTTGCGTAAAAATGTACAAGGAACTACGTATTTTTCTGTAACTAAAAATTAAGTATTATTATTCTACGTACGAAACTACCTAAGGCTAACGAATTTCATCTTATTTTAATTATTTGGGAGGGAGTTAAGCCTCTCCGAATGTACCTAAAAGTGTATACTAACTCTTTCTCTGCGAGACAAGTCTTTGCTGGGACAGAGTTTCACAATATGCGCGCAATGAATGAAAATATGAATTGGCGTAACCACAACCAATTGTTAGGCCTTGTTGTAAAGGTCACTAAAGGCCAATATTACGAAATTAAAACGTAACTATTCAAAACTTCTTTGCTTGCGTCTTTCGTAATATTGGGAGTTAAAAAGACCGGGCTTGGATTTTCGATCACGTTAACTGCCTTTCAGATGTTTCCAACTTATATTTTTGCCCAAAATCTCACAATTAACTAATTACTACCTAATTAATGCAATTTCACTAACTAACACTTACGAACATCAATTAACATTATCCTATGCTACTAACGACGAATTATGACCTTTTATTAACCCATCTTCCAATACTTGCGCTTATTGGCAATGTAAAAAACGTTTTAAACTCGAAATCTCCGGTTAAATTACTGTTTATTTTGATCGGTTAGCTTTTGAAAATCGCTTAGCAAATGAGAATTATGTCAACAATTTTTATTCTTATACGAGGAAACGGTTAAGTAAAAGAGGCTCCAGCATTGTTGCCCTTACTAACAGTAACGGTGATGTAGTATACGATAATGCAGAAAAATGCTCAGTGCTAAATGAAACATTTGTATCTGTTTTTACGGCGGACGATGGTGATATGCCACATGTTGCTAATATGGTGGCAGATGCTGACTCCTTGGTTGACTGCTTGTTTAGCGAAAATGATGTTTTTAAAGTGTTAAAAGACTTAACACCAAAATTGTCTGCTGGTCCAGATGGAATACCGAACGTCTTTTTAAAGAAATTGGCTCATTCTCTCAAAACCGCTTACGAAAATTTTCAGAGCATCTCTAAATTCTGGCAAAATTCCTAGTGATTGGTTGAGAGCCGATGTATGTTCTATTTAGAAAAAGGGTAATTTCAAAGATCCTAAAAATTATAGACCTGTCAGTTTGACTGCTAGTTGTTGCAGAGCCATGGAAAGAGTAGTAAAACCTTTTGTAATGGAAAAAGCTAAATGAAACTCGAAAATGACTGAAAATGCTCAGTTTGTTATGATTTGTGATCCTCAATTGAATTGTTTGATGCCTTTATTATGAGTGATGTGCCTGAGAGATCCTAATGTAACTTATGAAACGTCCAAGCACTGTATGAAAATATTTGTCATTTAACTACCAGAGTTGCCAGTCAGTCTAAAACACTCAGAAGTTCACAACTAGGGACATAGGTTCTAGTGTAAATAGGAAAATAAGGTTAGAAGTAGCACTATGACCCACTCAAATGACGCAAAATGGAATGGTACTTCAGCAGAGTGCAGCTTAATAAGAGTTAAATAGGTTACCAATCAATAATTGAGGGGTCGGTACCCTTCTCAGGTCTGTTATAGGCCCTATCATCGCCTTTGTTGTATAATGGAGGAGCCGGTACTCTTCCCAGGCCACGAATGAGGCCTCTCGTTGTCAAGAAGTTCATCAAAAATTCAATTAAAACAGCTCGAAATTATCAAAGAAAATGGATGCAAAGAAAGGTATTGCAAAATAACCAGTAATTTAACCGGAGATTTCGAGTTTAAAACGTTTTTTACATTGCCAATAAGCGCAAGTATTGGAAGATGGGTTAATAAAAGGTCATAATTCGTCGTTAGTAGCATAGGATAATGTTAATTGATGTTCGTAAGTGTTAGTTAGGCATAAATTGCATTAATTAGGTAGTAATTAGTTAATTGTGAGATTTTGGGCAAAAATATAAGTTAGGCTTATCTGAAAGGCAATTCTTTTGTGAGTCCGAAAATCCAAACCCGGTCTTTTAACTCCCAATATTGCGAAAGACATAAGTAAAAGAAGTTTTGAATAGTTACGTTTTAATTTCGTAATATTGGCCTTTAGTGACCTTTACAACAAGGCCTAACAATTGCGTGTGGTTACGCCCATTCATGTTTTCATTCATTGCGCCTCTGTTGGCTCTGTCCCAGCAAAGACTTGTCTCGCAGAGAAAGAGTTAGTATACACTTTTAGGTACGTTCGGAGGGGCTTAACTCCCTCCCAAATAATTAAAATAAGATGAAATTCGTTAGCCTTAGGTAGTTTCGTACGTAGAATAATAATACTTAATTTTTAGTTACAGAAAAATACGTAGTTCCTTGTACATTTTTACGCAACAATTGCCCTCTTGGTCCATTTGCTGGACACGTAGGAGTTTCAGCAAGGGAGAGCAATTGGGATTAACGAGCGGCTTCTCTTGTCTGCGGCCGAAAGGTCACATCCAACAGGAAAGGAAGGGGCTTGGAGGCATGAAAGCGACTCAACATAATAAACATGAAATTTATTAAATAACATAGCTAAGTTGGCACTTAATATTTGGTTTTTTATAATCGGCACCGAGAGGCCTTTATTGGGTACAATTTTGTTTTTCAATTCACGCAAATTAATTTTAAGTCAGGAAATTTCCTCTCTGGTTACCTTTACGTGTTAACCAAAAAGTCTGCAAAGTTTCCCAAAATTCAGCTTGGGAAATTCATCAAATATGGGTCAGTTGGAGGGTCATAATTCCTTTTTCCACATTAATCTCCCCTCCAACGGACCAGCCGCCTCGCCAGCCCGCGTCGGGCACACACTTTAAGATAGGGAGCTTCCAGAAAATTCTGGAAGCTCCTCGGAAAATCAAAGGAAATCCGACAGAGGGCAAACACCAGTGAGCTGTCAGACTCCTGTCGGTTCACTGGAAATTTCAAATTTTCAGTCAGTGTTTGCTTCAGGTCCGGCCGAGAGCGGTCGGCTTTCTCCCTCCCCCAACTTGAGTGTGTCTCCCGGGAGGGATTTTTAGGAGGCCTTTTTGGCCTAGAACTCACTTTTTGTGGCCTTCGGGCCTTAATTTAAAATTACTCTTGTTCAACCAAGCCACGGCCTAGTTGGCCTTAATTTTTAGTAGGGGGCTTTATGCCCAAAATTTACCTTTTTCTCATTTTTCGGGGTTTTGTAGAAGAGTAGGGATCAGACATGTGCAGGAGGGGAAGTTCTGGGGGGGGTGAATGGCGGCCGGAGGCCGCCGAAAAACCGGATTTTTCCGGTTTTTTACCGGAAAAATCCGGATTCTGGGGGGGGTGAGGGACCCCTCTGGGGGGGGTGAGCTCAGGTCTGGGGGGGGGGGGGGGGGGGGGGGGTGAAACCCCCCCCCAAACCCCCCCAAGCACATGTATGGTAGGGATTCTGAGTGGAGACCCACCCTTGAGTTGAAATAGGAGGTCCCTTGGTTACGACCTCATGCTAGAACTGAGCTAAATTAGGGATTAATTCTCCCCACAGCCGGCAATTATTAATTGCCGGCCGTAATTGCAAAATACATAGGCGCTACTGAAGCTAAAATACATTGTCTGTAATTGTGAATTGTAATCTTGTTTAGGTCGGCTACCCAAAACTAATAGGAATTAAAACCCAAGAATCCTTTTAATCATTAATTATTTAGTTGTTTGCAGGGGAAAGGCCGACTTCCCCGTAGTTAATTTAATCCAGCAGAAACTGTCCTTAGCGGAATGTGTGTGTAGTTGTTTTATAGTAATAATTGCCTGAGCAATTATTACTCGTTCTGCTTTTCAAAGTTATCAAAGTTCTAAAATTCGTGGTTTCTATTGTTAAATATCAGCAACCCAGAAAGGTTGAAATCAGCGTAATAACCTACTCTCAACGTCCGGGGATGTGGCGCAGTGGTAGAGCGTTCTACTTCTTAAACCAAAGCTCGGCGGTTCGATCCCCGCCCTGGACACTTTTCTTCATATCTTTCAGATCCTGATTTCAACCTTTCACATTTGGCGACCGTGACAGGACTAGTCCAGGCACTATTCAGGTCTGGACTAGACCTGAATTCTAATGGCGGGGCGATTGCAGGTGATATTGCGAAGCCGTGGCCTAATATCTACAGGATATTCGTGTACCTTACCTAACTAAACTCACTAAACGTACCGCATACCAAACTCCATTAAATATCCAAGTCGCGTAACCAACTGGAACACAGTGTAGGGATTACAATGGTTTATTGGCGGAACATAAGAATACCCAACCAGACGGTACAACAGAATAAGGCAACACTGAATTAGATTAATTTCACAAATCAAGTTAGCTATAGAAACTGATGAATCTACACATGAGTACATTTTAGATTGACCGGTTGCATGTTAATTTTAGTGATATTTCACACTATCAAACTTACAAAGTTCATGAATTTCAAAATAAAAATGGAAGTTGGTCAATCTCAGAATTAGAACAAAAGGTGCATACAATGAGTAGTTAGGTTTTGTTAGGGAATATCTAGGATTTATTATGTGTGTATAAATTGTATGAGTAAATGTTGACGTGGCTGTAACCGTGTGAATGTGATCCCAAATTTACGTAAGCGGCTCCTTGGGCAAATTCCTTTTGAGTTGTGAGGTCCCAAGAGTATCCCCATTCCGAGAGTGTGATTTATGGACCGAAATTGGGTAGTTGTGAGCGTGAATGAGGGCATACCATGTAAACCCCCTTTGTCTGATAAGGGTCTTGGGACTGCCAGAATGAATGTGTAACTATTCAGATACTAGGCAGGAATTGGGCCAAGTTGAGTAGCAATTTGGCCCCTAACGGTAAATAAGTAGGGTTTCATTCAAAACTTGGCTGCTAGTTTGACGCGAAAATGCTGCTTTTGGAGTGAATGTTGTGTGAATTCGGCGAGGAAAACGGTGGGCTCTTCTGTAGTTTGGAATGGGTTTGCAGCCTAGGGTCACGGGGAGCCCGAATTAGGACTGTAAATTTGTTAATCTGCTGGGTTTCCGGTCATCCGTGTAGGTAGCCCTGCGATTAGGGGACGGATGAGCCGCATTCATGCAATCCAGGACCAGCCCAAACCAGAGCTATAACAGGAGTAAGGCACAAAACAGCATGGAGTTCGCTGCAATTCAGTATTTTACGGAAGACGTCCGAGTAGCGGACTAATAGGTCATCTAGCTTTAATTCAGAAAATAATGCTAGTTTTGTTGTGTTGGTAAATTGCTAGTCGGATAGTGCCTAATCGGTGTAGTTAGCTTCAGTTAAGGATAAGCGTATTATTTGCCTTATTTAAAAACGGTCATTGGTTCATGTTTCGTGACGTTAAATACTCAAAATCAGGTCAGTTATAATCCCAGTTTTAAAACGTAAAAGAATGAACCAAAATTAACAGAAAAGAAATAAACCCGTGCTGAGACTCAGGACCTTCGGCGAGCTGGGCCGATGCTCATCCATTGAGCCACAACGGGTTATGATTAGAACTAGTTCCAGCTAGCTTATGTACTGTAGCAATTTGGCAACCCAGCACGTATTGAACTAATACGTTATATGTACAAATTATGTATATGTGGACACAAACTTTGATCACGATTTTCTCCTTAACAGCTGAACGGTTTGATCTGTTTCAAAAAGGAAAATGTTCAGCTCTTCAAACTCTACAAAATGATATAACTTTTACCCCAATTATTTTTCATTAACTAATTAACACAACCAAGTTAACGTTAACACAGGAATGTTAAGCCTGCGCAGAACAGAATCTGCGCAGGTATTAATTAACTTTAATTAGGTTTTTCTCACTAATTACTGAATATTTATTGGTACTGTAAGCGTAAAAAATGTCCAGTTTTTCAAGCTCTACAAGAATATGTAACTTTTGCTCAAATTCGTGTTCATCAAAGTTTTGTTAATTTATATGCTAGTTTTGCACGAGTACTGACATGTGCTCTTGTGAAAGGGTGGTTGTACGTGCGACGTCCACTCGGCTGGCTGCTGGGGTTGCCAGCGCCGGATCGAATAGCGGTTCGATACGTCCCCTATTAGGGCACTAGGATAGGTGGGAGGTAGATTTAGAAGTAGAAGTAGCTCGGTAGGTCGGTAAGTAGTGACTGCGTAGAATGGCTACTGAGACAGTGAGTGAGTGAGTTTTTGCATTTTTAGCATAAATTGGTTAAAATTAACTACATGCGAAAATTCACTCAAAGTCAGCCAATTAGTTTTATTTTAAGTTAATTATCTTATTCCGAATGAGAGAATAATTAATTAATAAGGATTTTTACTAAAACAACCAGTTAGCATTAAATGTTGGCTTTATTATTACGTAGGTTTTAGCTATTTAGTGTATATGGAGGTATATATATGTATATGGTATTTAGCATCAATGGATCCAATCACTGCAAGTATTTAACAATTGACCATCTTCCAATATCAGAAATTCACTGAAAATGCCGAGTTTCGCATATATTTGGAATCAGCTGGCCACGGGAAATGAGCCCATTTCCTGTGGCAAATCAACAAAATTAGGCCAGAAACAGGCCGAAAACGTTAATATTATCCAGTCATATTGTTTGCCCAGGAGATTATGCCAAATCCAGCCAGATTCAGTTCAGTTTTTATTCAAAAGGGCCCTAGAAGGCCGGCTTGTGTAAGAAAAAGACAAGGGCAGATAAAGTCCGAAAACATATTGTAAGCAGCGCATTTTGTACGTTCTCAAGAGTGTTTCGTCTAGCTGCGAGCTCAAATCAGGCCCAACTGGGCCAAAAGTAGATACTTTACGAATCATTACGTCCAAGCAAGAAACTAAATCAGGTTCAGCCAAATTCTGCAAAATACATGCTAAAAATGGCCAAGAAGGCCCACTTGGTGACAAGGAATTACTAAAAACGGTCAATGTTGTCAGGAGGACAATAACCAACAATTTCTAGTCATTTCGTCAATTTACAAGCTCAATTGGAGCCCAAAATGCAGATTTTGGGGCCTGGAAAGCAAACGAATGAGTAATGGTTGCTGGGTTCGATTCCCGCACCATAATTCTGTACTATTGGGTTTTAACCCATTTAATTTAGGTGCGCGGACAGTCGCTAATCAGGATTCGAAGTCGTGAGTTATCCAGTTTGGAGCAGTCAGTGGAAGCGTTCAGTCTTGTCGTGGAACCAGTACTCAGTCTCAATTTGCGCTTATCTAAGATTGTTGGATCCGGAAGTGATCCCAGTCGCCGATTCGTGGAACATATCACTGTAGGTACATTGTGGATTTAGAACGCAGCTAAGGTCAAGAGCAGAAACGACTTCGCAAGCACCTGATTTCAAGTTGGGAACCATAACCTTACGGAAAACGTTAGACACTTAACTCTAGAAATTTCTGTTAAAAATGGCCAGTTTCACCCAGTTCATCATCACCGGTTTTGGAGCTCGGCTCCCTTCGTCTCTGGTTTGAACTTAGAAGTCAGCCAGAGTCCGCTAGCCTGAGGACAGAAGAAGCCATCAGATCTGTTGAACTTTGTAGTTGTACTAAATTTCGTTAACTAGGAATTAGTAAGACAGAACCAGGAAATTCCCACTTTCTATCTTTCCTCAAAAAGGCATATCTAAGTAACCTCCGTACAGTAACCCTGTCTAGGTGTTCGAGCGGACCTTCGGGAAAGCAGTGTCCAACATTCGGGGACTCACCCATAGACCGACCCTAGGTTTAATTCATTTAATCATTGGTTGTTTGTAGTTTATTGGTTTGTAGTTTGGTAATCCGTTTTGTAAGGACGGATAAAGAGTCGCACAGCACAAGCATATAGGCGCACGAGAAAGCATATAGGTATTAATTATTGGAGACAGTGTTGGAGTGTTGGAGACAGTGTAATAATTAGGTAATCGAGACCGAGTTTGAGAAAGAGAAGAAGAAGAGGTACCACTAAGCCTTGTCCCTAAAATACATATAAATTGGGTTGTCCTAAATTAGGATAATATTAATAGTCAACTAAAGACGGTAACTGGCAACTCTGGTACAGTAACTGAACACTGTACTGAACTGTAATTGTACCCGTTTTTTGCACAGCTTGTAACGACCCCTAGTAATAACGCTTGTTGTATTGTAATTGTCATTCTGTTTAAAAGTGTACTCATCATAACCGTATAAATCCTAATAAATAGTTGGTGTGTCAGACTTAGAGCCTTAGAGTTGCATAGAGAGGCGCGATTGTCTCTGAAAGCCAGGCGCGATTGCCATACAAGGAATTCACAGCACAAGGATTGGACCAGGACTGATTAAGGTAAGCTCTGATCAGGAATTGGAAGATTCATCATCAATCCGGCGATCAAGTCAAAGCAAGTGCTGACCCCTCTTGCTGATCTGCTGGAATCCAGTGCAACAAACGAACTCACACAGAAGACCCCTACAAAGGTTGGCTGCAGGGAATCTCTGATTTTGGAACACCACTTTTCGGATATCCAGTGCCTAAGTCTGCTTCGATAAGTGGACGCGCTAGCCTTCCGTGTGATCAAGTCTAAAGTGGATCGAGATTCAGATCTCACTAACTTCATTACACTTTCATGGTTGACCACTTTAATAAGCAGCAATTTATTAGCAAACACCAACATGGCTTTGTTTGTAAGAGGTTTACCCTTACACAATTGCTTGAATGTCCTCAATGTTGGATAGACGCATGGGATGCTGGTGACTGTGTTGATATTGTGTATATTGATTTGATGCTCTATTGATCTGATCTTTTGGTACAATTTGTCATTAGAAGCTTTTGCGAAAACTCGAAGCACATGGGATTAGGGGAAAGATGCTAGCATTGATTAGAGCCTACCAGTCTCAAGTGGAGTACCACAAGGTTCTGTACTGTGTGCAATATTGTTTTTGATTTATGTTAATGACTTACCGGAAAATTTGCTGTCAGAAATTCGACTGTTTGCAGATGATGCGAAAATTTTCTCTACTGTAGATAAATCATATGGGACAAATGTGTTTCAAAATGGTCTTTTTGAAATTGATGCATGGACTAGAGATTGGCAAATGACTGTAGCAGCCAATAAGGGTCTGGTAATGCATTTGGATTATCATAACGATAATCAAGTTTATACTTTGTGTGGTGAATCTCTGTCCGATACTGAGTCAATATGCGTGACCTGGGTATAATGATGAGTAATGATTTAACTTTCTCTAAACATATAAGTCAAATTAGATCTAATGCCAACCAGAGAGTAGGAATTATTTTTAGCAGTTTCTCTAGTAGAGATGCAGTCCTCTTAACTTTTTGTGACGTATGTTAATAGACCAATTTTGTAATACTGTACGTACCCAGATATGGTCACCTATTTTGCTTAAGGTGATGATTCCCTTTGGTCACATAAAGTTTGCACCGTTATTACTCATTCATTACTTGGAGTTAAGAATCCGTTTTTATATCAAAATGCAGCCTGACGTTTTCTCTTTTAGATGCATGCCATGAAACTAATGTTGCTTTTCTAAAATATTTTTAACACATTTTAGAAGAAGTATAATTTTCCAGATTTTTTTGCAGACGCAAGTAACTTTTTTCGCGACACATCGGTTATGTCATTCGATACCTCCTTCAAATAGCTGGGGACGATTTTTTATTTATTGTGAAATCGCTCTTCGTTATGGAGAAATAAGCTGAAATGTGTGCGTAACCTGTATTTTGCCTACTTTTTCCAAATTAGTCAAGCGATTACTTTAGCTAGAAAGCAGTAATCGTGGCAACTAAAAAACGTCCCTGGGTATATTTGTGCAGAGCTCATTTGTTAAGTAGCAGCCCTCCAGCTGGCATGGTGAATGCTCCGCAATCGTTGGAAAAAATTGGTCGTGTTTTTGCAAAAACTACATTTGTCATGATACAGCCTACGAGATAGTTGTTGGAAGACGATCATCCATCGGATAATTTGCCCCTGTGAGACCTTCAGATCGACGCCCTTAGTTTGATTTTACGGCTTGTGTAGGTCAACAAATGATGGATTATTTGATTTCTCCAAAAATGACAAGTTTTCGACGTCATAACAAACAAATCGGGTATAAAGTACGCTAGAGAAAAGCTAGAAAGTTGCTTTAAAAAGCAAAAATGTGAAGCTCAACGAGATCTTTCAAATGAATATAGTCACAGCTGTATAACTGCTGCCAAACGTCCAGAAATTGGGAAAAGCAGCCCTCATCGGAAATCTCGAATTTTTGAACCGGGATTACGCGGAGGGTGTTAGAAGGCTAAAAGAACGTATTTCTGAAAGTTTCGCCAAATTTCATCTTGATTTGCGCCTCCAACGAACAGTTTGTGTCCAAAAGGAATCACCACTTTAAAGACATTGACGCTGTGGAGGGAGTACAGCGTGCATTTACAAAGCGACTGTATGGCCTTGAATATCTTACTTACAAAGAAAGACCTAAACGTTGCAATCTGCAATCATTGGAAATGAGAAGGTTAATGTATGATTTATATTTGATGTAGTATAGTGTATGATGCCTTTGATTGTTCTTTTGATGTTATTTTATATATTCGCCTGACGCAGGGACAAGGGGGTCATAATAATTTGTCTATTAGACCTAAGCGATGTAAAAAGTCTAGAGCAAGCCATTTCTTTTTCTATAGAATTTGCAATGTTTGGAGCTGTTTACCGGACAGTTTTGCTACCTGTTCCTCTCTGAGCACATTTAAGTCGAAATTGTTAAAGCATGAAACTCAGCTGCACAAGTTTATGCGGGGCGTGCATTGCAAGGACACTAGTCCTTTGCATGCCATATTTTGTTTCGTTTCACGCAATGTATGTACTTTCTTAAACTAAATAACCTCAATTTTGTTTTTCTCAGTCGTATTTTATTTAAATATCTAATAGCGGACAAACCCGGGCTGCCAACCTTGCGTCACTGTGTATGTATATGCTCATGCTTTTGTGACAGATGTAATACCTGTTGTATGTGGACACGGCATTGGGGTTGGGCTGCCGCGGGGCAAATCACGTGCATCCGATGTACCGTTAGTCGGGCACATTGCCAAATTTGGAAATGGGGGAACCCACTTTTGGGAGAAAAACCCACCCAATTTTTTGAAAATTTCTGTCCACCAGCCCCCCTCCCCCATCTTAGGGGGGCGGGTAGTCGCGCCGAAGGTGCGAAAACTGGCCAAAAATTGGGTATTTTATGGTAAATTTTGCAACATTTTCAAAAAAGTCCAACTTTTTGGCGTAACGTGTTTATTATTGCGAGAAATACACGTTTATAACGGTTTTATGGACTTCTAGACTCAATATTGCCCTTATTCCGGATTCAGAAACATGTTGGCAATCAAGTTTTCGAGTTTATAAACACTGTCTAGTGTTAAAATTACTTAAGGATTTCATGTAATTCGGCATTAGCAATGGCTAAAAATGCGACATCTGGCATAAAAATTAAAAAAATTTGCAGGAGGTTTGGGGGATGGTCTGAAAAGGAGCCCCCCAAAATTGCAACAGAAAGCCCGACTCTTTCTTACTTGCGTGTTCAAAGATCAAGTCATTTGGTTCACTCCTGTTCATTTTATGACATTTTGAAAATGACACCGACTTTTTGGTCCAAGCATGCCAAAATTTTGCAAAAGTTTGGACCGATGTAACTTTTGACTGGGTTGGGCTAGGAAAGTTTTGCAAATATTTGTTATGATGGCAAGTCTTCCTCTTTGCACACAGCGAAAATTAGATAGATCCGATGCACCGTTGGTCTGGCACATTGCCAAATGTGGCGGAAAAAACCCAGTTTGAGGGGAACCCCAGCCCAATTTTTTGAAAAAATTTTCCAAAACAGCAGCAGAAAGCGCGTCTCTTTCTTACCTACGTGTGCCTAGATCGGAGTTTTTGATTTATACTAGGTAAAAAAGAGTTGAATTTTACACCAGAAATGTCAGAATAGCGCTACGACAATTTCTGAGACCTGTGAGGTGTGGGGATCTTTTCCCTCCATTTGGGTTTTTTCAACCCATTGGGTTTCCCCCCGCTACTTTTGCATTAACACCGGCCGAACGGTACAACCTAGAGAAGAGCAAATGGGCTTAAAAGAAAGATCTAAGTACGCCAAGTACGGTGGTATATAAATTTCTCATCTTTGCCCTTATAATAAACAAGTTCCAGCCAAAGTTCGAAAATGTGGGGTTTCCCCCCATCGCTATATATATATATATATGTGAGTAGATTTCTGAGAAATTCGACTGTACTGCCTGTACTTGCGGACAACCTTCAAAAATCGATTTAGCTCAAACTTTCAGGACTTGTAGCAATCTGACGTAAAAGTAAAACCTCCAAATATTACAGCTCAACTCCGTATATTCAACTAGTTATAGCAGAATTCGTGATTTTCGACTCTGCCACTAACGTCGCCGTAGGTCTTCACCAATCAAAATTTTGCTCAGGTCGATAGAGAAGAGTCAGACAGTTCATATTTTAACCATACAAGCACCACACATGGGGCACCTATCCCTGCCAGTTTGAGTTTTCTAGCATTCATATTCCACAGTTTGCGACGGTCGAACCTTAGCTTAAGCATCCAAGCTCAGTAGGCGCATTTCCACATTTTTTAACCTAGCGACCTCATTATGCCTTAATAGTACCACACAATTTTTATAAATATTATTTATCTATATGCTACCAACGTCCATGGAAAAAAATGAGCAAAATCCCAGACCCACTATTGAGATATGGCCGTTCAAAGTTCGAAAAATCTGCGATTTTCAGCCAAAACAGCGATTAGGGCAACTTTGGCCCATCGTAGCCGGTTGAAGAGAACAAGTGTTGGCGTAATAATATGGGCAAATAAACTAGGTACCATTGGCAACATTTTGGGTTAGTTTCAGACAAATCTGAAAAATTTTATTTTTTTCGATTTTTCGGCCGCTTTTTGGGGGGTTGAAAAACCGAAAAAAATAAAATTTCTCAAATTTCGCTGAAACTGACCCAAAATGTTGCCAATGGTACCTAGTTTATTAGTCCAAAATATTACGCCAATACTTGTTCCTTTCAACCGGCTACGATGGGCCAAAGTTGCCATAATCGCCGTTTTGGCTGAAAATCACTGATTTTTCGAACTTTGAATGGCCATATCTCAAAAGTGGGTCTGGGATTTTGCTCATTTTTTGCATGGGCGTTGGTAGCATATAGATAAATAATATTTATAAAAATTGTGTGGTACTAAGACATAATGAGGTCGCTAGGTCAAAAAATGTGGAAATGCGCCTACAGAGCTTCGAGGCTTAAGCTAAGGTTAGACCGCGGACGTTAAACTGCGGAATATGAATGCTAGAAAACTCAAACTGGCAGGGATAGGTGCTCCAGTTCCTGTATGGCTAAGATATGAACTGTCTGACTCTTCTCTATCGGCCTGAGCACAATTTTGATTGGTGAAGTCCTGCGGCGACGGCAGTGGCAAAGTCGAAAATCACGAATTCTGCTATAACTAGTTGAATATACGGAGCTGAGCTCTAATATTTGGAGGTTTTAGTTTTACGTCAGGTTGCTACAAGTCCTGAAGGTTTGAGCCAAATCGATTTTTGAAGGTTGTCCAAGTTATGTTCGACTCTACCAGAAATCGGCTCATGTATATATGTATATATATATATATATGAAAAGGATGTTGAAAAGTCAAGTTAAAGATAGGGTGAAAACAGAGTTTTGATCGAGCACATAGTTGGACTACTGCCGGATGCATAGCTTTCTTGTATGCTATTAAACGAATATCTTAGACTTTGCTGCTGAGCCTTTTCATTTGGTGCCGAAACCCGGGACCCTTTCCTGTTCATTTGGATTATGCCGAACAGAAGAACCGGAAGGAGTCGAAATTCGCCTGCCAGCGAAGCTTCCCCTGGTCAAAGTAGAACGAAGTTAGCAAAGTTACAGGGAAACGTAGTGAGGGAACAAACATAGGGAAAATACAACAATTAAGAACTTAACTGAGTCTCATAGAATCCAGAAACACCCGATGCAATAGTATACATACTTGAGCATAATTTAATTTGCCAAAACAAGTGCATACTCCTGGTGAAAAATAAATAAAACAGAAAGTGCTATCTTATGTAATGCAATGTGATGTAACAATACCATTAAGTAAAATTTCATACAATTTAAAAATTTTCAAAAAAGAAAAATAAAAATAAACATCTTTTAAACAACTTCAAAGTTGAACGGCAGTTCAAGTGAAAAGTGAATTTTATAAGCATTTTATGAACTAAAAGAATTTTGATACAGCTCAAACATTACAGATATATACAATCTAAGTGCCTAATGCACATCTGGGATTTTAGTGACGATGAAAACTTAACAATTGGTCAAAGTCTTTCGGCCCTAATCCCTCAGGCCCTGACCAATTGAAAGTGTGAAAATTTGAATGTGGTCTACAAAAATAGACCAGGGCGGGATTAGGACCCATATGCTCATCATCAGAGAGATCCAGTACTTTTTGGTTGATATAATTATATCAAATGGGAATATGTACTGGTTGGGCCAGCTCCTACATATGTAGGAACCAGAGTCATATGAGTCTAATCCTACCAATCATACATTCGTAGAATTATCTCTTGCTAAATATGTACAATTTAAGAATGGACAGTTTTATAGCCTAAGCAAGAGGAGAATTAAGAATAAAAGGTTCGATGGACCGTAAATTTAAAGAGACATTGTATTGGGCGATGTCCAGCGGGATCAGGGAGTCAAGAAAGACGGCCTTCATTCAGTCTGAACGACTTCATTGCGGCCCAAACAGAAAGAGAGGAGCGATTAAGACGTGAAACTCAAGAAAGAGAGGAACGTTTTCTTCGACGGTTACAGGAAAGTCAAGAGGAATCTAATCGGCGGCATCAAGAACTTTTAACCTCAATGCTGGAACAACAGCAAACTTTTATGAACCTCTTGACGGTCCAACGGCCTGACCAAGCTCCCCCTGGGCCGGCTAATCCGATTGCTCACCAGCAGCCGCATATCACGGTCTCTCTGCCACTTCCGCGAACTTTCTTCGGTGATGAGGAAAAGGACGGCATTGAGTTTGATGACTGGATTGGGCAGATCAGGGACTATTCGCAGAAAAGTGGGCAGCCGCCCATGGTCGTTTTGGATCGCGTAATTGAAGGGGTTGCTCGAGACAGCCTGAGGTCACTCGCTCCAGAATTTCGTCAGACCCTGGACGACGTGGTGGCCCATCTCAAGCCACTGGTCACGCCCATCATTACCCCAACCGCTGCCGCCATCAAATTGTTGGATTTGTCACAACCCAAGGGAGAGTCTGTGGCAACGTTCCTTCAAAGATGGCGGAGGACGTACGGTAGGGTAGGTGACCCGCAGTTTCTGGCTAAAGCCATTTGGCTGAAGGGGCTGCAGCCAGATTTGAAAGAAAGGATGGTTTCGCTGGTCGGGAGGGAACAGCAAGATTGGATCTTATACGAGCTTCAAGAGAAGACTGTCACGAAAGAGCAGGCCTTGAAGCAGGCCAAGGATCTGGTTCGTCCGAGGGAAGCTCCAGATAGGTCAAACTCTCCTGATGTTTCCAGACCTAAGA
The DNA here is from genome assembly GCA_030248195.1 of Trissonchulus latispiculum. Lineage (NCBI taxonomy): Eukaryota > Metazoa > Nematoda > Enoplea > Enoplida > Ironidae > Trissonchulus > Trissonchulus latispiculum. The sequence continues at coordinate 15,616 of JASAND010008692.1, forward strand.
AAGGAACAAGCAGCGGTAAGCCTGAGTCGGTTGTTTGTTTCAAGTGTAGTCAGAAGGGGCATTATGCCTCTAACTGTGTAGCCGCTGCAAGCGGAAGTAGCGGTAATACCGCCAACAGGAAGTCGGCGAGTCAAACCAGCCATGTTACCTCAGCCAGGGTGCAGCAAGGACGTGCCTGCTTTGCTTCTACGGAGACTGTGACGCCTAATTCCAATGAGGGTAGACCGAAGCTGGCTGACGTTGGGGCTGTGCTGAAATTTGGTAACATGGATTGTACAGCTCCGGTAGTGATCGACACTGGAGCGGATATAAACTGCATGCCTTCAGCTCTCGGTGAAAGCTTACAGTTGCGGGGTATAGCCAAGGTGTGCAGCCGTGGTGTGCGGGTGGCAGGCCCGTGGGGCCCCACGGAGTATCGGCCAGCCGTGGAGGTCGATCTCTCCGTGAAGGATGGGCCGATGATACCTGCTACGTTTGCCCTGGTAAGGAGCCCGGAGAGTCCGGAGGGTCTCCTTCCTGAAGGCGAAGTACTTCTGTCAAGAGCCACGGCCAGTCGTCTTGGAATAGGTAGCTTTGTGTGGCATGTGGGAACAAGGAGTCTTCCTGGAAACCTTGCCTCGCCGGTAACGAAGCTGAAACCAGAAGCTGGCGCCTGTATTGAGACTTTAGAAGCTGACGAGTCCATGGTTTCTAAAGTAAAGTTGGTCGCCGTTAAAGGAAAGCACCCCCGACATCGCCTACTGGTATCTGAGGGTGGAGTCGACGGAGGTCTTCTCTGCGAACCAGATGCTGGGGTGTCCGCTTTCCTGCAAACTGGAGTACCACGGTCTTGCAACGGGGTGCTTAGGCTGGCGTACTCCATGGGTGGTCCCACGTTGTCCCAGGGCGTGTGTGTTGGCAAGGCTACAGGTCTACAGAGACTGCAGGAGCTCCCTACAGCAAGCCGACAGCGTGTAACCCGAGTGGTGGGGGACTCGTGCGGCCCACTCCGAAGGGACAGGTTGTCAAGAGGGCGGCGTTACAACAAGGAAGCCAAGCCAAAGTTGCTGGAACCAGGGGGCGTGGTGTTCTCCTGCGGCAGGGCCGGAAGGGTTGGACGGGCTGGAAAGCCGGCGGCATCCTGGGTGGGTCCTGCGACGATTTTGGACGTTTCGCTTACTACCACTGTGTGTGGCAGTGGCGAAGGGAGACCTGAACTTTGTGCAGGGAGTAACGTGGTAAAGGGCGCAGCGCGTGGGCGCGCTGTTCCCGAAAGGGGAGGTAATGAAAAGGATGTTGAAAAGTCAAGTTAAAGATAGGGTGAAAACAGAGTTTTGATCGAGCACATAGTTGGACTACTGCCGGATGCATAGCTTTCTTGTATGCTATTAAACGAATATCTTAGACTTTGCTGCTGAGCCTTTTCATATATATATATATATATATATATATATATATATATATATATATATATATATATATATATATATATATATATATATATATATATATATATATATATATATATAGCGATGTGCACAAAAAACACCCACCTAGACGACTAACAAGCCGCAGCCAGGCGCGACAACTCTAATTTTGACTACATCTGTGGCAGGAGAGCCAACCCTTCAGACATTATATATAGCCATGGGGTGAGAAAAAACCCACCTCCTTTTGGGGGTGGAAGGAACCCCCTCCCGCCTCCTGGGTCATGGGTTGGAGCTATGAGTTCCAAAACATATTTATTCGCATAACACAGTTACACACGTATACAAGGTAGTGAATAAAAATTTTGTAGTTTATTCTTAGTCTTTCGGAGCAGCAGAATTTGGGGTTTGATCGTATAGTATCAATTGTATCAACATTCTTATCGGCTTCAGCTATAATCTATTAAAACAATAAAATAGAGACAGAAAGGGAAGTAAGGTGCATCAACAAAGCGCAGAACTGCGAAAGTGCTGAAGGGTGTCAACCCTTCAAGGAAAGGCATTGAGACACCCCCCTATTAGTAACTATGATCTAATTGGGTCCTCTAATATAATTTTACTTACAAAAGGGTATATATAAAATTAAAATCATCATCATCATCATCACAATCATCATCGTTGTGGCCAGGAGGAGGAGGAGGAGACCATATTGCCGGACTAAATACGCAAGGTACCCCAAGGAAGCACAGGACCCCAGAAGGTTTTTCCATAGCTAGACCATCAGAACAGTTCAGGAGCCTCTGCCGGACAGGATCCTTTTGAGGACAAGTCAAAATTAGGTGTCAAGTGTCTAATCTTCGATTAGACAATAGGACATAGGGCCGACGACAGCCGTTGGGGTCGATTTGGTTACGGTATTGGGCCAGTAGCAGGCTTTTTCCGGTACGCAGGCACGACAGGATGATCCTTTGCCTTTTCCTTTGTGCCGTAATGGCCAAGTGGTAAGGTGTTCGACTGAAGATCTGACGGTCCTAGGTTCGAACCCCCGCTGCCACAAGGCTTTCACAAATCCCCTTGAGCAAGGGACTAAGCACATATCGGTTCGCCGTGGGCTCCAGCCAACCCAGCTGTCTATCCTTAACTGGTCGGTAAATGGGTACCACTGCGGTGGGAAGGTAACAGGAGGCTGTGTTCTGGCGTAATGCCTGATGAAGGGCTGGCCCCCCTTCCACAGATGTAGTCAACATTAGAGTTGTCGCTCCTGGCCACGGTTGGGAGTCTCGGTCTCGGTCTCGGTCTCGGTCTCGGTCTCGCCCAAAAGCCGAGACTTGACCAGTCTCGGTCTCGGTCTCGGTCTCGCTCACCCAAAAGTCTCGGTCTCGGACCGAGACCGGAACTTTTTTGAAAACATCTAATTTTCTCGAAAATTTTATATCAATGTTATGAAAATTAACTAACGAAGTGCGGAAACCAAATGTTTATGTGTTAAAGCCCCTAATACTAGATCTAAACCTCAAAAAATTGTTGAAACTAATTTTAAGCTAAAAATTGCTAGTCTCGGTCTCGGTCTCGGTCTCGCCCAAAAGCCGAGACTTGGCCAGTCTCGGTCTCGGTCTCGGTACCTTGGTCTCGGTCTCGTTCTCGGTCTCGGTCTCGGTGAAATCTCCGTCTCGCCCAACCCTGCTCCTGGCTTCAGGCTGTGAATCCGGAGATGAGCACCGGCACCCTATAACCTTATGTAGGTTGTGCGTCTATCAAAAGATTCTGACTCGCGAAAACTGACCACATTCAGAGGAATTTGGCTGCCTGGGCGGCGCATTGGAAAGCTGCCGAGGAAATCTGCAAATTGGGTTGGGAATTTGCTGTTTGTGCTTCAGTGTCGGAAGACTCCACGGAATGCTGCTCCTGCGTCTGGAATTTGGCAGGTTGTTCTGAGCGATATGCAAATTCCACGGAAAGCTGCCGATGGTGTTGGGAATTAGCAGATTGTGAAAACACAAAAGCAGATTCCTCGGAATGTTGCCGATGGTTTTGGAATTTGGCAACCTGGCTGAGACACCTTGGATTTTTGCTGATAGTCAGAGAGTTCCATGGTCTGATCTGATAACAGCCCATAGCCAAACGGCTGATTCCTTGGAAACTTGGACAAATCCTTTGTATTGCCTTGATTCAAAAATGATGATAATAAAAAGAAGTAAAGAATGAAAAATTAAGAATAAAGAATCATTTTCCTTTGTTGAACTGATAAGTTTATTTGTACTGTTTAATTTTTTAATTATTTATTTAATTCTACTGTTTTAATAGCCCAAGAGTAATTATGTCTGCACTTAGTTGGCACCATCAATACAGGCATTCTAGGAACTTTAAAGTTTGCATAATATAATGCATCTAGTCACTCTAGTTGCTATAGCTTCTTCTAGTTCCCAGTAACTTCTAAAATAATACATAAAACGCATGTGTTTACTCAACATGAAAAATTATTTACATAACGCTGTCAAAGCAATTGAAGTCAAGAGTCAAACCTAAAATGTCAATAAGTCACGACAAGTGATAATAATTCTCAATAATAAGCCTCGGCAAGTCCTGGAAACGGCAGAAGCCAATGCTATCAACACCAAAATCCGGCTACAGACGCCAGTCCGATAAATTCACAAGTTAAACAAAGCCAAAAAACCATGGTTAGCGACACAACCCGCATTAAGACGCAGATAACACTGGTCACAGAAAAGCTCAAAAGCAGTTGTTAAAGTTACAAAAGTCTCTTTAGGCTAAAGCACAAGACACTAGATAATTGACTAAAAGCTAAACAAGTATAAAGCAGATCCACCGCCAACACAGAATAGTGATTCAACTAGTTTCTGAAGTTGTATCTTCTGGAAAATACAGAAGAAAAGATTTAACTCAACATTTTATGTATCGCTGGTTTGAAAACGCTAGAATGGCGAAATGCTTTTTTGAGAAAGCGAAAACTAAATACATTGACGACAAAAGTCAATGTACATCATTGATATTTCAAAAAGGTTATAAAGCAAATATATGCAAAGCTAATACCAAACCAGGTACAAAGCATCGATAATAAAAGACCATGAAGACGTCCATTAACAGTATTTGCAGTCACAGTAATCTAGGTTATCGACTTAAACCGCTTTTAGTGGCTGATTAAAATTTGCCTCAGAAATAAAGTTCTTTGATTTAGAGGCTCTAGGAACAGTGGTAGTAAAGTTAGAAACGTTAGAAACGGTTCTTCTTTTCTGGAAAGACAAAACAAAATTTTGAGAAAGAAATGTCATTGAACAGTCATTGCTACATCAGAAAGTTTCAAAGTAAATATATACACAGAAAATGCAAAAGATACACAGTTGTAAAAGATCACAAACGCGTCCATTTGCAATATTTGCAGTCACACCTCAAGTGGGTTCTTTGTGAATTGGACAGGGCACTGGGGTGAAACCAAATTTAGTTAAACGTTAATGTCAAAAATTTGCTGGAGGTGGTTCGAAGTAGGGCGACAAATTTCGTCAAAAATTTTAAAAGCATACCACCAGCTCCCCCTCCCAGAGGTGTAACGCAGATCTGAGGTGCATCCCCCAACAAAAATTTCTGGGGGGGGGGTGAAATAATACGCGCCAGCCGTACGCCTATGCACCCTCCCCTCCCCTCCAAAGACACTATGGCCTGCCCAGATTTGCAAGCCCAGGAATGAAAATTAACTTTGAAACAGACTCTGAAACCAAATATGTTACGAAACATTCATAAAAATTGGCGGTTAATTGATTGATTAAAAATAAATTCTTTTGAAAAAAGAACATTTCTGTTCATGTGTAATTTTGATTATATTGGAATTTATGTTTTAAATTTTATGTTTAAGTCCAACTTAAATATATAAATTATAAATTAAGTTAATATTAAATTATATATTTAAAATGTAAATATTCATAATCATATCTATTATTATTAAAAACTTATAAGGTAGAGAAAAACATTGAAACTCTAAACGTATCGTAATTAGGCAAATGAAAAACTTTAAAAACCTATGAAAACTTATGCCCAGCAAATGCCGGCATTTGAAATCAGTCACATACAGAGATACAAAGATGTTATACAGTGACACATACAGGAAGAGGTGGATGCCTCAATCGATAGACACATACACTGTTTTAGGCATATGCGTGTTTACAACTCAAAGTGAAAGAAAGGTCATTGCCTACATGCTGGAAAGGGATCCTCCTAGAACTAGAACTGGAAATTAAGAGTTAATTAGTTCAGTACGGTATATACAGTATATGTATACTTGGCCCATATATGTGTATGCATACAATATATGCATATATCTACACGCATACATTTCCGTGTAACATGTTATGAATAGATTGGTCAGTGTTATTGGGCCGGTGCGTATTGTGTTATTGGAGTATTTTCTGTCATTTGAGATTCCTAGTTTTACTTTCATAATCTTCATATTTAACTTCACCTTTTTTTAAGTGTAGAGTATTGTATACTGAAGTAAATTCTGTAGAGTAAGCATTTTTGAACATTTCTTTAGTTTTTCCAAGAATTCACCCTCAGTGTAAACAATTGAATCACTAAGCTGATTGTAGCAATTATTTTTGATTTTAGAATACATCGTGTTATTTTGCAAATAACTTGATTTCAGGCAAATTAGTTACCATGAAGGGCAGAATTTATATTCGCCTTTTGCTTCTGCACGGCCGCTGTATTTTTCTTATGTTCCTTATTCCCGCCTTTACTTCATTGCCAACTGCCATGCCTGAAACTCACGGTAAGTGACTGCTATTTGTTTATTATTGTTTAAGCAACAAAAATTTGTTATAATTTTACTGGAATTAACGTTTTCATAGTTATTATGAACGCATGTTGTGAATGGAATTATTTTGATTTATTCTAACAAGAAAACAGTTGCGTTTCTTGAAAAACGATCTATTGTTCGCAGCAGTTCTCCTAAGGCAGTCCCCCATATGTTAAGACTTGAATAATGAAGCAACTATGAAATTATGACAATTAGTCTAACATACATTAGCTTGATTTTAATGTACTCTAAGCAACTTGTTAACGTCTTAGCAAAGTTAGTGGTTATCTTCGATATTTTAAAGCTGGGTGAAGTCGTTTAATAAAACTGACGTATAGTGACTTCATAGCCTGAACCACACATGCCCTTTGGGGTGATCCCCCTCCCCCACCTTTCCCAGATGGGATATTGGACAGTACTTTAGGAACTTTTTGGATGTAATGAGTAGTAGTCAAAACATGAAGTATTTTTGAGTTTGACAGTCCAAATTTATATTGAAGTAAAGCTCTTGATGTCCCGTGCAAGGGCTGTGGTGGTAGATTTTTAGATGTAAGTTATATGTTGGACTCAAAAATAGTAAATAGATCATACTAAATTTAAATTGTTTTGTATTTCACTGTAGACTATATGTAAGCTCAAAGTTATCATTCTTTTAATTATGATTCTGCTTGGTAACATAAGCTTAACCTAATAGTTCTAAACTCATCGTACCTTGTCCACTAGTATGTGATCAGCTAAAATACCAGTGTTATTAATGTGCAATATCAATTGATTAGTTTTATCGGAGTGGATCTTTGTATACTCTAATTGGCGGATAATTTGATAGTTTTGATTAATAATGTAATGTAATTCTTATCCCGGAGATTTTAAAATTGTCAGACACTTTGGACGAGACAGATTTCTTGGAAAGACTTCTTATCTAGCAAACAGTTGGACAATGGAGAGGAAAATGTGGGAATGGAAAGTTAGGCCTCACAACTTAAAACTTCACAAACTTAATGGCTTTGCCTAATTATTTTAGTTAAGCCACAATTTTCTCGTACAAACATGCACAAACGTCGCTTTAGTTAAATGATTTTTAAAAACATACAAGAATCTATAAAAAATCTTTAAATCTCACTTTTGAAAATGAGTTGAAGTAAAATAACTTACACGGTTAACAAATTTGCATCCACTCGGGGCAGTGGAAAGCCTTTCGTTCAGATATGTTTCTATCTAATTTAGCAATTTATGGAGCACGCTTTTTGTGTGCCCATAACTTCTAGAAGAATATGCTTGTTGTTGACAAAATGCCACTATGCTTGTTGACGAAATGATTGGCTTAATGCTTGATGTGAATGCTTGTTTTATCGTTTCTACAAATGCATTTAGCCTATTTTCTCTACTCAGAGTTACCTATATGTTGTTTTTGTCAATGGTTATTCCTGAGGAATGTCGCACTTTGTCATGGCATACGGAAAGCGGTCGGTCCTGGTGGAATTTAGCCCTTTGGCGGCTCATTCGGAAACCTGCTTGGGAAACTGCCAATCGTTCTGGAAAGTTGCTCTTTAGCGGCGGTTGCGGAATGTTGCCAAGGAAACTGCCAACTGGGATGGGATTTCTCTGTTTGGGATTCCGCTGCTTTTAATTCCGTGGAAAGCTGCTATCCAATTTTCCAGTGTGGAAAGATCGTGATTGTGGTCAGTTGCCGGGAGTCAGAATCTTTTGATAGACGTCTTGCCACTTGGGTGAAGTAGAAGATACTCACCACCGTTTCCTCGACCTCCTCCTAGGTGTCGTAGTAGACTCCATGGGGAAGTCCGTCCTGGTTTGGTGCTTAAGGATTTTAAATAGGCTCTCCACTGCTGGCGCCTTTCTTGCTTGATGGTCGCTTGCGCCCTTTCAGACATTGCCCTTAACGCCCGCAAATTTGTCTCCGTGGGATACAACCGGAAAAGACGGAACGCACGCCGACGCTTAGCAATTAGTCGCTTACACAAAGGAGAAAGTTGTCCAGAACCGCCAATCACCTTGCTCCCTGTAGGAATGGTCTGTCGTGCACTGCTGACTACAATCTTGGTGAATGATGAGTTAGCAACTTCAATACTCCGAACTGGAGGCAACCTCTTGATTTCTTCATCTACCATTAACTTGAAGTGACTCCTGGAGGCCCTGCGATAAATCCACCCCAAACGTTTTTTCTGGAAATGCTTTACTCGTCGCACAGAAGTCACAATTGGACAGTGATCGCTCCCAGCCGGTTCTCTTGTCTGAACAGCGAGCCCTTCTAACATATCCTCTGAAACCACCATGAGATCTGGAGTCGAGCCTTGCACGGTAGTCTTTATTTCAAATCTCTGCTGCACTACAACCAAGGGACAGCGACAGTTTCCAATCCAGTCGAGTTTCCCAGCTCGGTTCGCATTTCCCATACTCCAGGATCCATGGTGGGCATTAAAATCCCCGTCCAGGATGAAATTACGATCATTGAGGCCACGTATGTCAGGGAAAACAATACCAGCACCAGGAGGCCGGTAATAATTACCGACTGTATAGACAGCTCATCCATAAGATAGCTCTAGAAACTGGCACTGGACATCGGTATCAAGCGCTGGATTCAGCCACGGAACCTGGATGCTTCCGCAGATGAGTCCAACCATAACCAAAATAAGAAGTCCACCTCCTCGTCTTCCGCCTCCCCTGTCCTGCCTGTACTGCACATACCCGTCGAAAGACGGCTTAACACTCTCTGACAACCAAGTTTCCTGGAACAGCACTAGATCGTCCGTCCGCAGAAACAACCGTCCGCAGAAACTCTTTAGCATTTCCCAGCTTCCCACACAATCCCCGAACGTTCCACTGAACAATTTTGAACGTATCGTCTTTCAGATACCGTCCACCCCTTCTGCCGCCTTCACCTTCGATACTCCCAGTCAAACCCCTTCCACCTCTTCTGCCATGTCCATTAGGACCCTGCAATAAAAAAGCCAAGTCACAAATTGGACGACAAGACTGCTGAAAGCGAAAATATTATACGGCCTGCCTTTCCATATAATAGCCACTACTGCTCCCTGATGCGGTTATACTTAAACCAATTTTAGTTTTCTAAAGGCTGATGGACAGTTGGCAGTATCGCGAAACTGAAACTAACGACGATCAACCAGGAAACATAACATTGACGCTGATAGCATGTCTTCACAAACCTCATTAGCTGCGGTCCTGTTCGCACTTCGTTTTCTTTTTCTAGGCATTGGACATTAGATGTCTTCAACCATAGCAAAGGATCAAACCGCAAATGGTGACTCAATAAAAACAATAACTTAACTTGGAGAAGAACATGCAACTTCATGTTGATATCTTATCCGAATTGTTCGACAACTTTGCCACATCAAATAGGAAAACTGGATTCTTATCTCATTGGAATACTGGAACCATGCAGATATGCCAACAGCAAGATAAGTATTGGACTCATGCTGTATTGAAGTACAAATCCTACACTAATGTTAAACTTCTAATACGCATTAACACCGACTGTGTACGAGAGGAGAATGTACTCTCTACATCTTACAGTCACAAACACGAAACTTGGGATCCTTTGGATCCGTCAACGGGCTAAAGTCTACTCTGACAATTGCTCGATCCGGCTCCAATCAGGGGCCGCGAGTAACGAACAACAGGGGAAACCCTGGATATCCCACCTTTGGCAATTTACCGAGAATGTCAAGGGGTGGCCGCCCGTCTGGTGGAGCTACAGGACCTCCATTACGGTGAAAGTAATGGACGTACTGATAGCCTTTAGAACACCTCGGATAATTGCAACTGCAATTGTTCAGTGTCAGCCGCCCCGCCCCAGATAAAGTTTAAAACAGCTGACACTACCCCTAACCGGCGAACCGACTGGGGTGAGGTGGCTGTAAAAAAATATATGCACGTTTAGTAAAAAAGTTACTATAAATATGAGGAAGTTTTATAGTCTTAAAATTAAACTTGATTGTTTTATCAAAAGGTTTAGAGATAAACTTTTTGGGTTGCTGCTCTTTCACAAAAAGGCACCCCCTTTGTGTTGGGTATGTCCGTTATTTATTATTCTCCGGATTCTTGTTCCCCCCTCTATCTCGAGATTGGCTGGACCGATCCGGCTGAAATTTTCAGTGTGAGTTGGGGATGACCTAAAGTGCTCCCGGAATTGAGGACAGTCCGGGTTGTCTCCAGATTCCGGGAATGGCGAATTTTTACAAATGGTAAGGGGGGACCAAAGGAAACGTAAAACCTTGTCTCCGATTTCGCGCAAAAGTTTCTCATAGACTAACTCGATAGCGCTAATTTCGAAACTGAAATCGAAATTTCCGGAACATTTCCGAATTTCGAGATATTGAACCCGGAAATTCTGGATTTTGAAAAATTGTTCCGCACGTGGTCGATATGGTACTCAACTGAAAGAGCTCGTCGAGCTGAGCAATTTTCCTTCCTACGACATTTTGCTGAAATGCGTCCCGCGAAAGTTACGGCTGAAAAACTGGAATTCAACAAAACCCGGATTCTGGACCAAAACCTTTTTGTCTCCAATTTTGCTTAAAGGTTGGTCACAGGGCAATTCGACCACGCTGATTTCGAAAGCAAAATTGAAATTTACGAAAAATTTACGGATTTCGATATATGCGTCCCGGAAGATTCTGGATTTTGAAAAATTTTCTCAACACTGGTCGATACGGTGCTCAACTGAAAGAGCTCGTCGAGCTGAACAACTTTCTTGCCTGCGATTATTTCCGGAAATGTGTCTAGCCAAAGTTACGACCGAACAACTGAAAATCTGGGAATTCACGAAAATTCGAATTTTGGACCAAACATCAGTTGTTTAAAAGTTGGCCATAAACTAATTCGATGGCGCTGATTTCGAAGCTAAGATTAGAAATTTCCGAAATATTTACAGATTTCGCGGTATATTGTTTATTGGAAGGAAAATGACAGCGGCAACCCATTCGTGTAAATTTGCTTGTTATCTTTAATTTCAATGTTAATATCAAGAACTTCAGCTGATAGGATTATGTTGTTGTTGTTGTTGCTGTTCATTTCCGGGCTGCATCAGCTTAGAAAAGCTACAAGAGGGTACTTCAGCGTCTACTAGCCCAGCACACGCCCTTTGCATAGTCAGGTCCACACATCGGAGAATCCGGGATGGAAATGATGTAGGCGTAGGGATTGGACCCAACAGCTCGGTTATGCTAAAGCCCGGTTCATACTTGTTTGTATGTCTCTGTCTCTGAGTCTCTGTCTCTATGTCTCTGTCCTTGTCTCTACACTGATAGAGACAAGACGTTCATACTTAAAAGGACAAAAGGACAGAGACTCGGTCACGTGACAACACATTCAAATTTCATTGGTTACTTGGTGTAGTTAAAAACGAACTAAATATTTTAAATTGGAACAATACAATATCATCTTTATTGTTTTGTTAACAGCTAACGTTATATTATGTGGAAAACTTATTATCAAATTGGATATAGATGAAGCTACTGTTAAGTATTCAGGTAACAGAGACTTTTCACGTGATAACATTCGTTATTCTGATTGGCTGTCTCTTAAGGACAGGCAGAAAAGTTGAGCATTGTTCAACTTCGCTCAAAGACTCATAAGGACAGCTTAGAGACAAAAGGACAAAAGGACAGAGACAGGTATGAACCGACTAGAGACAGAGACATAGAGACAGAGGCCTAGAGACAGAGACTTAGAGACAAGTATGAACCGGGCTTAATGGAATATCGTTTTGACGGATGAAGGTTAAAGTAGTGGGATAATATATCTCTAATATAATACTTTCAAATTTATTTCTGTCATTGAACACAGTTAAATCGTCTTATAACAAAAAATATTTAATGGTAATCTCGTGGATTTCCAATCTTTAGAATAAAACACTTTTTTCATATAATTAAATTCACAATTGAAAAGAATTAGATTTACAATGAATGGTGCACAGACTGTTCCCATTGGTATGCCTATTGTTTGCTGGAAAACTAATCACCAACCCGGTAAAAGGTATTATTAATAATACATTTAATATATCGTAAGAATTTGTCCTTGTTAATAATTTGGAGAATTAACTTTGTTTGTGCAAAAAGCCGTTTTTAACGTGGCTGATATAAGGCTACTACCCATAAATTTATCCAAAAGTTCGTCCATATTTTAATAAGTACTTCATGTTCGAGTGAGGTGTACATTTCTTGTAAAGTCGTAAGTATATACAGAATTAGCATATGTAGATTTATTATGTTTGTGCAATGCATTAATTAAAGTTTCTGAACTTTTAATTATCCAAAAAAATTTTATTCGATATCTACCATTTATTTTCATTACTTTTCTTTCATATATACTTTCCATCTTTTCATATATTAATCTCAAGCATTGCGAAACCGTAGAAGAAATACGTTTTTAAAAAGAATGACTGAATTTAATAAGATTTTTATGAAATTTTGGGAGCATACGAGGAGAAGGAATACTACCTATGATTTCATTTTGATTTAAAAATAACATTTTCTAAATTATGTTTTGTCTTCTTCCGTTAGATCAGTTAATTGATAATGTGGCATAGAATTAGTATACCCAATTTCTTTAAGAAGTTCTTAGTGCCGCGATGGCCGAGTGGTAAGGTGTTCGACTAAAGATCTTACGATCCTAGGTTCGAACCCCCGCTGCCACAAAGCTTTCGCAAATCCCTTTGAGCAAGGGTCTAAGCACATATCGGTTAGCCGTGGACTCCAGCCAACCCAGCTGTCTATCCATAACTGGTGGGTAAATGGGTACCACTGCGGTGGGTCTGTGTTCTGGCGTAATGCCTGATGAAGGGCTGGCCCCCCTTCCACAGATGTAGTCAACATTAGAGTTGTCGCTCCTGGCTTCGGGCTGTGAATCCGGAGATAAGCACTGGCACCCTATAACCTTCTGTAGGTTGGAGATTTCTCCAGAGGTCACTTTGCCTCTACCTTTGCCTTTAAGAAGTTGATTGACATAAAAATTCTTACATATAAAATTTTTCTTTTAACGTTTTTTGAGATATTGATTTGCCGTATTAGACAATATTTCATCTGAAAAAGTTAAACATTAAAAACGCGGCTTTCGCTTCCTTAATTTTGATATCTTTTTGCGGAGCATAGATTTACAAGAATTTAGTACAGAATATTTCCATGGATTTAATCCAGTTTAATTTAATCCAATTGTTGTATGTGCTGCGGTAGGAGCCAGTTGTGTTGCCGTCTGTATTGGTTTGGGATTTATGTGTATCTATCAATCAATCCATTTGTACGCCACAAATCTTGCAGTTGGATATGGCTCACGTTCTGGATCTTTGGATACAGTAAGGGTTAGTTGGTAATCTAGCTAGGTTTCACGAAAGCCGGTTCTCAAATTTCAAGGATACAGCTCGGGTCCACGAAGACCTCCAACAGGTGCTTCATAGGATCCTATGGCAATGTTTGGATGATTCGGTTAAAGAAGCCCTTCATGGCCACAATTTCTCTGATACCTGATGAATTAATGGACTCCAGACATGTGCAGGTGGGGAAGTTATGGGGGAACCCGGATTTATCCGGTTTTTTGCACAAAAAACCGGTAAAATCCGGATTCTAGGGGGAAGGTAGCCCTCGTTGGGTTTGAGCTCCAGGTCTGAGTGAACCCCCACCCCAAGCACATGTATGGAGAACCTCAAGCGATTCTATGAGCCCATCCCTACGTCGATGGAACAATAATCGGATCAGTTTCACCGGCGTCGACAATTTCCTGACGAAAAAGCCCGCAGTACGTAACCGCTTTGTGGCTTTGGTCAGTCAAGGCCTTCCCTGCTGCAGGGGTGCAGGAACGGGACCGTAAATTGACGGAGCAGTTCGCAACTGGCCTGAAGGTATCCCTTCGCTCTCGGGTTGCCGGACGCCTGGCGGAGATGACCGATTGGAAACAGTCTGAAGGGGGCCCTATTATCGATCGTTCCTTCCTTATCACCACGTGCCGTGCCACGTGCCAGGAAGGAGCAAAACCCACCCTTGGTCTTCGAAGCCCGAGCATTGTAAGAATCGGAATTTAACCCAGAAATGTATAAATACCTTCCCCCCTTATGGATATCCTGGAGGCCCATGTAACCGAACCCGATCTGACACGATCTCATTTTCTCCCAGAAAAAAGGCCCAACGCAGCAACCTCGGTACACTCGGCCACAAGGTCCTTGTCCGTCCACCCACGCCCCAATTATAACCCTCGACCGGCATCCAATCCCCGTCCAAATCCGAATACGGCACAGAGCAGGCCCAGGTTGTGCCTGTTCTGGTGTACGCTAGAGATGGCAACCGTACTTGGCAACAATGCCCGACTCGGACATCAATGGTCGAGGCCTTCGGACCAAACCACGGCTTTCGGCATATTACGTATGTTGAGCAACCTCAATGTGGGGATGGCTTCCAACCTTGCGCAGGAGCAGGATTCGTCTAGTAAACTGGTAGGCGCATAAGGTGGATTCCGAAACCGATCCAATAACCCACCCCGGAACCAGAACACTTACCCCAATCAGGGAAACGTCAATCAGATGCCCCGTTGAAAACCACGGCGGGCGTCCCCAGCCTAGCCCCTATTTGGTAAACATGGTTCGTGTTCACAAAGATTTGTCCCAGATGCGTGCTAGTACTACTGAACAGGCCTGCGCCCCAATGCAAAATCCAAGCTAGTTGTCCCAGGTTTATCATCTTCTTCTGACTATATACCCCACCTCCATACCCCCAAGGGAGAACAAAGTGATAAGTCTCCTCTCCCTCAAGGTTCAACCACCCTACCCTGTCCGACTCCGTTTCTCCTTCCTTGAACCCAAGAATTCCCGGGTTTGTGAGTGGAGACTTACTCCGGAATTGGTCAACATGTATGGGGGATGTCCTGGAGGCGGGGATGCCCTCAATTATGGTTACGCCGCTTCTGCCCACGAGGTCTTTGGTCCAACTGGAAACTTTCCCAAAGATTGCAAGCTGTTTCCGCTACATATTGCAAATACTGCATTAAACGGAAACGCCAGCGTAAACGGAGACAAATGTGATTCCCTTTAGCCAGGAATTGGTCACGGCTTATGCGGTTGTCCAGGTGGTGGAAATCTTGCTCAGGATGCCCAGGGCAACCCCTGACCGTACAAGTTCTGGAACCGTTTGCGTAAGCAAGTAAAGCCTTTTGAGAATGGAGGAGCTCCCAAAAGCACTCCCCCGTCCTCAGAACATACTGTGGCACAGGCTACAGTTACGGTCACTACTCAAACCGATCTGCCTGACGATGCCCTTACGGACCAACTCACTCCCTTTCCAACCCTAAGCCACACTGTTGCACAGACGACGGTTATGGCCCTCGCCCAAGAAGAATCGCCGGATAATTATTTACCTATGGACCGAGCGCTCCAACTCCCATGTCTACCATAGCATGGGCTAATCTGGCACTGCTGGGTCAGAGACGTAACAAACGCAGACAGTAGGTGCCTTCCAAAGCGTACTATTGGGGGCCTATAGCGACAAAAAGAATACAGGTAGACCTCATCGATCATGTCCCCCACTTGACCTTCTATTGTCCTCAACAAAATCCAATCCTCCCAATCAGAAACCTACCTATTCCCAGGACGCAGTACGAAAGTACGAAAAAGCCTCTAAGGCATGGCTCAGGGAAGATTTGGTCCCGTAATGATATCGAGGCCACCTCCCCCTCCCTCCAGAATTCAACGCCAGGAAAACCCTGAAGCACCTACCCTGGACGACCTGCTCGCCAGTTTACGTAATCTTAGGGTCGATTCACAAAAAGTACTTAAACGGCTTAACTTAAACGAAGTGGTTTTTGTGAAACCGATTTCTACTTAAACGGCTTAAACGACTTAAACGACTTAAGTCGTTTAAGTAGACCCCCTTCCACAAAAGACCAGCTACTTTAACTTTAAGTAAAGTGGCGTTTCACAAATACAGGTCTACTTAAACTCTCAGCGACTTAAACTTTAAGCCGTTTAAGGGGGGGGGTCCATCGTGAAAAATTTTTAGACCACGGATTTCGCTCATTTTCACACATAATCTACCCATATATGTCGTACATTTCAAGTTTAAATTTTGAGTTGTTTCGTTCAGTTCTCCGTAAGTTATGAGCAATTCATTGAGTACAATTTGAATATCAGCGAAAATGAGGGTGCTGCAGACAACTGAAACAAGTTTGCGCAAATCAACTTCATATATTTAGCTTATTTTGTTATGCACATTTAAAAACAATTAATAAAATCATTTTCGAACAGATTCAAGCCAGATAAGCATTATCAGAAGCTTCCTTAAATGATTTTCCGAAGAAACAAGGAGAAGGACCCTGTTCCCCCCGATGTAATGAAATATTTAAGAGCGCTTAACTTAAAATAGAAGCATTTCCGAGCCATAGTTCTATGAGAAGAATTCATCCCTGCACTGAGAGCTTTCGATTGATATAAAATTTAACGTATTTCGAAAAAATTGAAAAATCGCCATTTTTGAGATTGTGGTTGTCAGGCCCCCATACTTGACCCCAGTGACCAACTGGGTGCACTAACTTGCACCATTTCTGCCCAAACTTGACCTAAAGTCATCAATAATGACGCGCACATAGATAGCCTAACATTTTACGGGTCTGTGTTGCCATAGCTCTATGTTATTTGCCAAAAAACAGGAATTTCCGAAATTTTGCTAAAAATTGAGAATTCTGCGCCAGAAAAATCTCGAAATTGGGCAGACCTAACCAGGATCAATTGGTATCATTCGAAATGTCTTGTCATATGCTGTGATTTGTAGGAAGTAGAATTTTTAATTAGGCCTTAGAACTTTCACAGTATTTCATCAAAGTTGCTGACCCCCAATTTCAACGTTGCAAAACTGTCAAATTCGGCTATTCTCCAACTTTAAAAATTAATTAAAAAATTTTGAAGGCCTAAATTAAAATTCCACTTCCTACAAATCACCCTTCTTGGTCGTATTTATAATATAAAATGGACGTTGAACTGTTTCGTTTTGTCGTTGTCGAGATTTCTCTGGCGCACGGAAAAAATCACCACTTTTTCCGTTTCCTATGTTTAACACATACTGACATCAACTATGAGGTGGAATTACTCGCTAACCCTAAAAGACCCGACTTTAATTTCAAAAACTCGTTAAAATATACCGATTGGACAACAAAATATATGAAAATGAGCAAAATCGGAGATGGTCGAAAAATCGGCCAAAAATGGACCCCCCCCTTAAGTAGAACTGCTTTCATAAAAACTACTTAGTTTAAGTAGTTTAAGTAGACCGCTTAAATGCAGTTCAAAATCAGTCATTATTAAGCTCCGTAGATTTACGGGGCTTAAACGACTTAAACGAAAGAATTCGCATTTGAATGGCCATTTTAAAAGCTTCATAACTTACGCAATTTTGGGAGTTGAAAAGTCGTTCTTATATCGTTCGAAAGCTCTCAAAGAGTACTTTAATTTTACTATACCGGTACAAGCGTAACTATTTTTCTGAAATCCGTTAATACTTCAAATACTAAATTTTTTGTCTAATTTTAGCCTGTATCAGCTTCTAAATGAACACAGCAAAGCTTGATTCGCTTGAAAATGTTGTCCCAATTGAGAACCAATTGTTTATTACACAGTTAACAAGCTGACTTGCATAAGGTGATTTTGACTCAATGGCAATACTCTAGCGCTTGCTCTGGCCCTAGCACTCAACAATTTTAGCATGACTAAAAATTTTTTGACATTTATAAGTAACAATTACAGGTAGCTTGTCGTGGTGATTCCTTTTGGCGACGTCAACTTTGAACCATTAGTATTCGTTTAATTCTGGGAGCGAAGAAGCCATCTTACATCAAAATGTGGCTGACCATTTTTAACTATACAATGAAATTAATATTAATATTATTAATATAAATTTAATTTAATTTAATTAATTAATTAATTTAATTAAACTAATGATATTTTGAAGAAGTGAAGTTTGAGATTTTTTACCGGCTAAAGTAATTTTTTGCCGAGACATCTTTTACATCATTCAGTACCTCTGTCCAGTAGCTGGTGGACCATTTCTTAGTTATTATGAACTTATTTTGTAATGAAGAAATTGGCAAAATGTATGCGTAACCTGGATTTTGCCAACACTTTGTAACTTTGACAAGCTATCGCTTTAGCCAAAAAAACGGCTGCGAGAGCAACCCTAATAGATAATTTTATATCCGCAAGTCTCGGGTTTTTGCTGCCATAATAATAATAATACATAATTTATGTAAAGGTATGTCTGCTCACTGATTGGCCCACTTAAGCCTAAGCCTGCTTTTTAGTAATATATTAGTAATTTTATTAGTTGCATCAACCTAATTATAGTAAAATACACTGCACAAAGGAAACAGCAGCTGGTCCGTATCTTTTAAACTATATTTGCTGTTGAAATTTAGTCAAATTTGCTATATCATTGTCGAAAACATAAAAAATTGGGTTTTTGAGAAATTAGCTTGAATTCGCCAGAACTTAAAAAATTTTGGCGAAACAGACAAAATTAACAGTTTTCTCAAAATATTGAGCTTGTTTGCTCGTTAAACAATTTCATAAAAGATAGTCCTCGGGACGACGCTTCTTGAGCTGGAACTGGTCGCTTTTCCTTAGCTTTTCTACACTTGGAGAAACCCATGTTCAAAATTGTTTTCATGCAATTGCATGTCCAAATAGAACTATTGAACTAAACCAGCTGTACTCTGCGTAGTTGTAACAAGTACATTCCAAGCTTTAAAGTAATATCGGGATTATCGTTGAACTCCAAGAATTGAGTAATTTACAGTATTTCAAAGTTTGCTGCAAATACCGGACCAGCCCCTTGAAACTACCATTTCGATGTTATTCGTTTCATTAAAACTCGGCTTAAACGACTTAACTTAAACGGCTTAACTTAAGCTTCTTAAAAATTCGTTTCATAAATAAATGACTTAAACTACTTAAACTACTTAAATTAAGTCGTTTAAGTTAAGTCGTTTAAGCCACTAAGCCGTTTAAGTATTTTAAGTAGTTTAAGTCGTTTATTTATGAAACGAATTTTTTAAGAAGTTTAAGTAGTTTAAGTTAAGTCGTTTAAGTTAAGTAGTTTAAGTTTTTTGTGAAACGACCCTCAGATACGACCCGGTTGGACCATCCAATTCCACTCATAGAAATCCGGATACCCTGCACCAAGCACGGAATAAAGAAGACGATTCTTGGAAAATAGCCCCTCGTCCTATGTCAGCGAGGCATGACCCAGTTCCTTCAACTATAACTTCTGCCAATCCCTTCACTCCGGAACAGCGGGCACGTTACTACGAGTTGGGTGATTTGTTCCAGGAAGTAGAGACCTTCACTCACGGCCGGGCCGGGCCTAAGGTGAAACGGGCCGGGCCGGGCCGGGCCGAGGTAGGAAAAATTTGGGTGCGGGCCGGGCCGGGCCGGGTCGAGTACTAGAACGGGCCGGGCTTCTGGCCGGGCCTGCTATTTTCATTTGAAGGTTTTGTCTTCTTTTTAGTTTCGGCAATTTATACTGGAGATTTTATTCTTTTCCAAATATAATTTTGAATAATCAGTGCTCTTTTATTCCGATCTGACTTGATTTACTTTCTCTTTCAGAGTTACTGGCGTATGCACTTAGCTCATTTGCGTTGATTTTAGAGTTGTGACGCGGGCCGGTGGCGGGCCGCGGGCTGGGGCCGGGCGGGGGGCCGGGCCGGCCCGGCCCGGGCCCGGCCCGTATTTTACGGCGACGGCCCGGCCCGCGGCCCGGCCCGCAAGATTACAAATAGGCGGCCCGCCACCGGCCCGCGGGCTGGTGCCGGGCCGGTTTTTTACGTGGTAAATAGCAATTTTTCAATAAATTTCGGTGCAATTTCAAGTCTACAATCAAATTTTCATTTACGGATTTTCAATGGCTTTGTTTTAAGATGATTAACTACACATAATGGAAGTTAGAATTCAGCTGTGTCGGCATCTGGGTGTCTAAGGTTGTTATATGGTGGCTACTTATTGGATTATTGGATATACCTAATCCATTTTAAGTTACGTCTATGAAAAGGGGGTAGAAGCTTTTTATATGTGAACAGTTGTCGCAAAACAATTGGAATGAAAACATTCGCTTATATAATTAGGTTTGATTGTATTGGTATTGATGTAAGGGGGCATCGTTCGCAGTCTAAGACGCAGTGCTCTTGTTGCGATTGTAATTGCTTGGAAACGTAACCAACATCCAAAACCTTGTTAGACAAACTAAACGAAATTTGGTTTAGTTTTTCCCTGCTATTGGTCATGTAAATTAGACCTTTATGTCAAAATCAAGCACGTGGACAAACTTAACACAAGAGACATTTAATTTGAGGTAGTGAAAAGCTTCAAAAAAAGTAGGACAGCATCTTTGAAAAATAATGGAATCGGAATTGTAACATAAGGTTAAGAGTGGAGTATATAGGAGCGACAGCTTGGATTTGTATATGGACAATATGTGGAATTCTGCATAACAATGTAATATTTACCAAACACGTAATCGACTGACCAGTGGCCACTTGTTATTGCTATTTGTTGTTTGTGAGGAATGGAAGACATAAAAATAGCCGTAAAATAAGTTGAAATTAGACGTAAAGCAAGTTGAAATCAATTACCTAACAGTTCGGGCGTTTTTTCGACGTCGGGCCGTTCGGCCTGTAGAAATTTGCGGCCCCGGGCCGGCCCACGTGGCCCGGCCCGCCACCGGCCCGCGGCCCGGCCCGTAGGACCACATCGGCCCGCGGGCCGACCCGGCCCGCAAAATTTTCTTATTTTCCAACACTAGTTGATTTAACTTAACTTTTAGCTAGAATTTGTACATTAGCCTCTGAAATTTAGTTATTTATATAATTATTTTTAATATTTGGAAGGTATACCTTCTTCCTTATACCTTAATTGCAAGCTATATTTGAATCATCGAAACTTGACAGTCAGTGAATTCTTCCCTATAACCAGGAACGGAACCGCTGAATGTTCTTAATCGCTCTAAATAAACATGAGCTACGAGAAATTGTTTAAAAATGGTATCTGCGATGAGGAATAAAATTATATGCATTTTAAACCCTTACTTTTATTTTGGCTAACGACAAAAAATTAGCTAAAACGGGCCCGGGCCTGGTCGGGCCTAACTTTTGAGCTTACGGGCCGGGCCGGGCCGAGGTCGAAAATTTTTCAAACGGGCCGGGCCGGGCCGGGCCGGGCCGAGGTGAAGTTTTTACGGGCCGGGCCGGGCCGGGCCTGAAAATTCAGGCCCGTGAAGGTCTCTACCAGGAAGTCCCGTGGGTCACTTGTCGAGGTGGAACATAAACAATGGTGCATGCATGCAAAAATTATTAGCGCCATCAAGAGAGCCAACACGGATCTTCAGGTGGCTATGAATTTAAGGGGGGGCTACCAAGGGGTTGGCACGACATCGTCGGAGAGAGCTACTTCCCCCCCCCCAACGTTAGCCAACATATCAAAGTAAAAAGGTTTAGGGTGGGCAACAATAATCTCACCTACACGGTTTTTGGCAGGACGCCAAAGTACAAATTTTGGTTGGGAAAATGGGATTTTGCAAAAAGGTTTTTTCAGCTCTGGTGAATTAACGGTTTGACCAATTCTGAAACTTTCAGTCACAAATGTTATCTGTTACTAGTGCTAAATACTAAAAGTATTCCGAGCTATAACAGCTTAAAGTTTGAAATTTGGCAAAAAGTTGCGATGTGACCGTGCGCCGTTTTCGACCTAATAAAATAGACAGCCCCTAGCCTACCCCAGCTTTTTACCTAATATTAGGCTCTAATAGGGGCAAACTGTCTGTGAGTTTCAAGGGTTTTGGTTTTCTGGTTTGTCTGCTAGCAAACTTTTTGTTAAGAAATAACCCTTATTTTTAGGCCTGAAAAGCTATCTAAGCGCAGTAAAAATAGGGTCAAAAACTTTTTGTCTCCGATTTTGCCGAAAAAGTGCTTCTAGGGGTTATTTGACCTGCTGAATCCGATTATGAAATCCGTTTTTCGATATGATGCCTGCTTCGTTCAGTGTGCGCTTACAACTGTCTTAGAGCTGTTTGGAGCGATCGCCATGCATTGCATACCTCGAGAAATCAATTCAGCATTTCTAAACATTGAAGCGAGGTTTAGTGACCTAGCTTTCTGCACATCTTGATACAATCACTGGCCTGTAATGCGCAAAGTTTTAGCCGATTCTGTCACAGTAATTTGGAGTAATTGGCTCACATCTTCGAAATGGCACCAAATAACAGCGACAATATCGATAACGTAATCTAACACTGCGAACGCAGGGATTAACGAAATCACGTCATTTTTAAATAAGTTAAGACCGATACTTGGAGTATTAATTGGAGCAAAGTTGGGCTCATTTGGAAAACCACAGCTCATTAGACGTTAGTTAACCGCCGCCGGTGTAGACCTACACCACCCAATTTTTCGCACTTTGATTGTATCTCACAGAAACGTATACATTGATCTAAGGATTATTTTACTCGATATCAAAGCGCTATATGTCAGAACTATTTCTGGAAAATTTGGGCACCGTACCTTGCGCATAGCGATCAGGGCGAGGCAAAGTTTGTGTACGTGTCATGTAGCTTTGGACCGACAACACCAACTTCTGATGGTTCCACAGGACGCTACGCTGCATGGAATTCTGTCAAACTTTAAACTATTTTTTACTAAACCTAATACTATTATATGGCAAAAGACTAGCTAGCTTTTCCAACATAGAACTTTTAGTGAAATTCGTAGCCCCCCACTTAACCCGTGTGAAAAATCGATGGCTTCAAGAGTCTACTTGTGGACTTCATGGCCCGGTACCGTCAACGCATGGAGGAGCTGGAGGCGTCGGTCGAGGAGCTGGCGAACCTCGTGCACCTAACCAATCCATCAGGAGTGACTCGACTCGACCCGTAGGCCACATAGGCCTAAAGAAAAATCCTAATCCTCCCAAGAAAAACCCCTGTGCCCCAAGAAAGACTCAAAGGTTCCCAAGAAGAAACCCAGACTTCACAGGCTGTCCCATCTACCAGTCGGTTACCCTCTCCCATCCATCGACGATCTTGTCGGAAGGCGACCCACCTATTAATCCCTCATCACCGATTCCTATCATCACCATCGTTGATGTTGACCCGATACCACTTGCCACTATTGTTAAAGTCGCTGACCCATCCTTTGGAGAAGAGGCTGATGAGGACCTGGAGGCATCACAAGGGAGACAGACAGACCGTGGTTCTGTGGGAGAATCAGTCTAGGTAGTTCTCCTCGGGCAAACTTCCTACTTCGTGTCCTAATGTACACGAATTTCCTTCCGGAAAAGTCCTTATATACTGGTAAGCGTATTCGAAGTTAAAACCCTCGCCCTCTTGGACTCAGGAGCAAATGTGTGCTTAATATCTAAAGCCTTCTTTGACCGACTAACACCAATGGTTCCTTTCCCTTTATATGGATGCCTCGGCGGCGTCCAAAGTGTCCACAGCACAGCGGCTGAGGACAAGCCCCTTCAAATCATCGAGGAATGCGAGATTCCATTCGTCTGCAATGGACATAAGTCAAACGTCACGTTCCATGTTACCCAGGGACTGTGCCAAGATTGCTTCATGGGGTATGACTATGGAAAAGTTCGAATGGTTAGTGGTCCCCAGAAAATACGCCCTTTAGACACCCACATTGGAAGCCCCATTTCTAACACCCTCAACTTCAGGCGTTGGCCAAAAAGTTCAGCTCAGCATTAATGTTGCGGTGAGCGTTTTCTTTTGTATGCGTGAAACCAAAACCCTCTCCTCCGTTCCGAAGCCATCGACCGGTACGGTGCCTCATTGACAGGGCCAAACAACTGGGATGTTTCCAGACCGTCCTCTTCGAACCCAACCCCGAAGTGATGGAGCAGTTTGAGGTCTACCCAGTCTCTGGTGTTCTTGAAGGCGTCAGAGAAGGTTTCCTACATACGTATATAACCCCCATGATTGCCAGGTAAAACTTCCTAAAGACTTACCTCTTAGCAAATCTGACCCTGTTACACCCATTCAGACTACGGAAGGGTTCCAGTATGCTGCTGAATGGGTAAGCGCCCTCCAAATACGGCTTATACCACACCATACTGACTGTGAGTGAGTAAGGCAAAGAAACTACTGGTCTGAAGAAGTAAACTTGAGTTCCTCAAAAGCGAGAAAATAGGTTTTGTTAAGGTTAATATTCACGGCTGAGTTTTACCAGTAGGGCGACGTGAAGTGAAAACCTTTTTCCCAGCAGCCGAGGAGTCTGCGAAATTTGGTCTGCTATTCTAGTACTTGCATCACTTCCACCATATCGTTATTAAATTTTATAGGAAAGTAAATGCTATACAAATGTATAGCGATTTGCAAAAGTGACCGTAGCTTAAAATGCTGTGGCATACAAACACTAATATGAGATAAAACATCGCATGCATGAGAGTATATATATGATGTTATAATCCACTTTTCTAATAAGAAGAATTTTTCAAGAATGACTGAATCATTTTGAATGCTTGAACTGGCCTCCACTGCGGGACCATGTGACCGGCTCCCTACAAACAAACGTGACAACAATAAACTCTTCATAAATAAAGTAAAGAACGGCTCCAAAAGAAAACTCATTTTAATTTAACCTTAAGGTGCTTTCATAGTCGCAAACGCATAGAAACACCTCCGTTGTAACAAGCCGAGTTAAAACACATTGTAGCGGATTCACGCTCACAGACGCGTGCAGATGCTTAAGAACGCGTGTAGACGCGCGTCAAAGCACGCCCCTTTTCTTTTGAAACTATGAAATTACCATTAGATTAGAATTGAAATAAGAACTATAGAACTATAGAAATAAGAACATTAGAATTGAAATAAGATACAGCTGGAAGATCAACTAGGTCAAACACAGCTCATATCCTTGGACTCCCCTATCAGAATCATATATTTGTCTAGCTACATTTTAAAGGAATCCAGAAACAAATTGAACTGTTAAATCCTTATTTATACCTTTACGGTTAGAAAATCCAAATAAGGATGTCTTGTGACGAAGCCGGCAATTTGATTGTTAGTGAACCATGGTCGTCGTGTTTCTGTCACCTACAGCATCAAATGCCAGAACGAAAACAAAGGTAAACGTTAATTTTTGAAAATTCAAAAATACTAATAGTTTTCCAGTATTTCAAAGATATAGATGTGGATAATGTGGATTTGAGTTGTTGGCCGGTTGGTGTAAAATCTGCTTGGTATTTGTTTGAGAAAATCAACTTTCAGCTTTTGAAAAATAACTTTGCTGCGTGAAAGCCGATACCTAAGTGGTCCCGAAAATGAAAATGAACAAGTCAAAAAATGAGAGATCAACAGCTTGTCAAAGATCAAAAAGCGGCAAAGATCAAAGAATTTTGAAAATTGAAAATCTATCACTCTCAGTCACGGGTGACTGAATAGTTCGGCTGTTTACCGGTAAGCGAAGATCATCCACAAATCGCTCTCCCATGAGAAAGTTGCATGCCATATCTGTGTCACCGTTGTAGACAAGGATTCTAACTTTTGCGCTCAGAATCTTTGTGATTTGTTCAGTCATATTTTGATACAAGGTATGATAATTGGTCTCCACTTGCTTGCTAAAACAAACATTCCAATGTTTTCTTTACAAGCTGAAAATAACTACCGAGGAGGGCCCAGAAGGGGCAGTATTCCTTGCTAGATCAGTAGTCTATCATGCGTTTACATTTGAATTGATTCCTTTGTCAAAACCGAGGTCTTGGTCAAACCGACCCTTTAGTGAATTACTGAAAACTACCATAATCCTTACATGACCAAAACTACTCATAATAACTACTGATACTTTTACACATTTATGGAGTACTATTTAACTGTACAGTGATAGTATTTTTCAAACAAAAAGTTTGGAAAAACAAACCAGACTGTATGAAGTCCTACAATTTATTAATGATTTTAATTTGGGCCCTGTTGACTCTTCTAAACTTTAACCTTTAACGCTAATATCCAGTGTGATAAAGCAGTAAAGCCTGTTAACTGAATACAAGCAGGCAACATACTGTCTAGCTACCTAAACCTATTGCACCTTGGTATGGTTCCCAAGCTGGAGCCGACGATCTTAATCTTAGGTGATTCCTTTGAAATAGCACGGCGACATTTCAGTCCGAAGAAAAATGTGGTCAAATGCCGCTATAAGTTCAAACAGAGGGCTCTTGTAGTTGAAAGCGAGTACGGTGCTTCAGGACTAGATGCGTCGTAACCATATCGTCGAAAAAGTGGCATCTCACAGGGGAACGTCTAAGTCTAGCAAACTTAAACTGGACCTAAAGACTGAATTTCGTGGAGAGCTTATTATTCAAGTTAGGTATGACAATGTATATATTTTCCGAAAGATCTAAAATCGGAAATTTTAAAAATTCTTAAAAAATTTAAAAATTTAAAATCTAAATTTTCATCAATTTTAAAAACTGTAGGAAAAGAAATAATAAGCGAAAAGTAGTCGGGTTTGGTATCAAATTAAAGATTTTGTACAGGAGAACACGAATATGTAGAAATTAAGTGGGTTTGGGGCAGCACGTGGTTCCAACGGGCCCATATCCCGAAAAATAAAATGCTGCCGTGTCGGCTCCTTTGAAGTTTGTTTTTAAATTAGCTTGTCTTACGCATGAGTAAAGATTCAAAGCTGCAATTTTCCATACTTGTGTATGAGACGCAAAACGTAGCCCAAGACTTGATTCAGCACACAGCTTTCGCTAGCCTGGACTAAGCCCCTCCTAAAGTGTTAAAAACTACCCATTTTTGGGAGAGATAACTTTCGCTGACAGCATTCTTGAGCGATAACCCAATTATAACTTTCACTCAGCGTGATGAGAGCTTCCAGATGAGCCCAAGTTTGTAGCAATCGGAGCAACTTTTATTTTTCTGGATATGGGCCCGTTGGGACCAAGTGCAGCCCCAAATCCACTTAGTATATTTATATTCGTGTTCTCCTGAACGAGACCTTTAATTTGATACCAAACTATACTACTTTTCTCTTATTATCCCGCCGGAGGCGGAATCTTTGTAATGGGTTGACCCAAATTCAACGTGCAATTCTAAGATTGGACTGATCTCTTCCCATGTTTAGCACGTAATCCTAGTAGCGTAAGTTTTTTGGATGGGGGTGTGCTGTCAAAAAATTTGTTGGAATAAGTGAATCTTGTGCGGTATAATTTTTAAGTTGATTGTGAGTACTTTTAGTTAAGCTTCAGTTACTCACCTTTAACTTTTTAATAATATTTGGCAGAACAAATTGCTTTTTAAACTCGGCAAAAGATTTTATTTGGGTCCCCCCTTGGCAGTTTCGGATTTACATTAAACTAGAAACGGAGCTCTGATTATGCAAATTAGCTGAGCAAGCAAATTTTTATTACGTGTTACCAGCGGGAGCAAGCAGGTTTAAAATGTATGCGGCAAGTTGTATGAGCTTGTTCAATTTTTATCTGAGCTAATCCTGCCATTTAATGGAAATCGGTTCTGAAAGTTCTTCTAAATCAGAGGTTTTCTCCAGCCATACGACTTTTTTGCAAGTGGCACAAGTGGTTTCTGAGGCTATGAGATGTCAGTTTCTTCACACCGTTACAGGATACGGCAACGCAGCGGAAAATCGGTCCTTTATCCGAACTGCCGAACTTTATTGGTCACAACCTGACTAACTGATACAGCCTCAACCACTCTCACGACGACTAGCGTTATCCTAAACTTTTTCTTAGGCAGTGATCAAACTTGAACACTAGTATACGTAGTGCAATGTGGACTAAACTCAATGGATGCTTTCTATTACAAACATACATGTAGACTGCAGCAGAAACAAACGTTCCAAAGGTCATAAGCATTTGTGAAGTAAAAAGAAAAAGAAACTAAGCTGTGCATCAGAGTTAAAACGGTGTCATCGAGTCAGTTCTAGTTAAATGGACCATGTCACCGGATAAGAAGTTACTTTTTATTCTATTCTCTAGTGTGGAAATTTTTTCCTTGAAACATGATAGTTACATTTACTCATTTGGTTTATCTATATTCTTACTACAGTTTCATCCACCGATTTGCCCAATGTTTTATCCAAACTCGATGAAACCAAGAGTCTATAAAGGAGGAGTGAGACACTCGCCCGTCCTTAGTGTTTTAAGCTTGCAATACGCTCGGCACATTAGGGCAGAAATCTCGGGGGGCATATACCACTTACCGTTGTTAACCATATGTTTGTGTGCGTTTGAATTAAAACGCACCTGATTGGCTAATCGTCTACCATTTGCCAAATTTACGTGTATAAGCGGACACCTTCTGAGATCACGGGGGGCCCCAATTGCACTTACAAGTTTGTAAAAAAATGTCCTGCTTATGTATTTATAGATAATATAGCGTAGTTGTCTGGTTCAGAAAACCGGCCGGCCGGCTGTTTCTGACTTTCTGTATCTGAAAAAAGTTAAAACACTAAGGATGGCCGAGTGTCTCACTCACTCATCCTTTGTAGACTCTTGGTTTCATCGAATTCACTAATCCTGGAGGATGGATGGTCAGATAACAGGAATTCTAATTATGGGTACTCTAGGAATTTTCCCTGCAAAATGAGGTTTTAAGATCTTGGGGAGGAGTCCTCCAGAGGGGGTGTAAAGTTGGAAGTGTACGAACAACCAGACTTTACGAGTGGGAAACTGTGCACAAGGGTAACGTCGAACCTGGAGGAGATGTAGTTCCAGTCGACCCAACTAACCTCGCCAAACTACCGAAGTGAAACCTACCGAACGGAGTTAAACCGCCGATGAAGAGCAAAGACTCAATTAATATATGAACTACCCCAAATTTGCTGAAAAGTACATGCTTAAAAAGAACTATCTACCTACCCAAATATTCTTAGAAAAAGCCCTACTTACCGAATACACAAGCTAATACAAAAACCTAACTAAAAGAAACACCCTAAAATGGCCCAAAAAATGAGACCACTTTTACTATAAAATATATGCTTGACAAGGGGCGAACCCCGAAAATTGCGTACAAGAGTAGGGTGCAAATACAGATTACAGAATAGAGGAGAACCTAATTAAATTATTACCAGAATTTAGATGAACAATAAAACAGATTCACACGAGGTATAATAATAAACCAAAAACCTAATACAATAGACCAAAGGTAGACAAACTATGCTAATAAGACTTCAAACCTAAACTATCAGAGAAATTTTTAAGAACATCATAGAAATTTAAGGAGAAGAATAGCAATAGAAACTTTAAAATTACTGACAAATAGGAATACAATGAAAGTCTAGCTCAACAGGGTCACCCTGGAGCGACGAAGAGTCTAAAGTGGTACCCACTTTAGACAGATAAAGCAGACAGAATAAGGCACAGCAAATGTAGGGGCACAGTTGGGGAGCACAAAGAAAAACACGACCGATTCCGACGAAAGAAAAACACAAGACTGGAGGGCTAGACTTTAAACGAGAGAAAACCAGTTTGAAAGAAACGTGAATGAATTTGATTGGTTGAATTTGAGACCCCCTTGAAAGACGAGATGCTGGGATAGGCTCTTAGCTAAAATAGACAGATACGCAGCGCCACCTATTGACTAGGCTGGCTGACACACACACATACGTAATTTATACATAGACACGATAAAACTCTCAAGCAAGAAACTTTCACATAAATTTCGCATGATAATTTCAAACAAATTTCAGAACACACTTTCAGCAAAATTTGCACACATTATAATTCGCTCTTAAAAATAATATTTCTACCACAATTTCAATCAAAGTAATTTTACACACACACACACACATTAATACTTTTAGAGGACCGACGTCACGCCGCCTCATTGCAGAGGCCCCGAAAAAAATGTCCGTTACACCTATTCTACAGATGCAGAGTTAAAACTGTAATGTCGTCTGACACATGCCAATATGTTTACGCAGAACGGCGGAATTATTCCCCCTTTTAGGGATACTTGTTATTTCTTTTCCTATAGTTTTTAAAATTTATGCTTTTAGACCTTTCAAAGAACCGGAATGTCAGCTTCATGAGGGCATCTTCAGGCTAAGGTACGGAGGTAACCTCTCGCACAGCTCACAGAGCGCAAATTTCGGCTGGGTGGGAGGGTGGGCCTAGGCTCGCTCAACTACCTCACTTCCCTTCGGATCTTCCGCAAAATTTAAGAACCAAAGGTGTATTAGAATAAGTTAATTTAGTAGAATTTAAGATTAAGTAAGTAAATCCCAGTGTTTCGCGCAAGGTTAGGAGTAAGTTTATGGAGTCTTTAGGTAAAATATAAATAATTAACATTAAAAGGAGGACTACAAGGTAGTACAAAACATGCTTAAGCATGTATAAGAAGAATCAAAAGGGTACAAAGAAGTCCCCAAGTACCCTCGTGGCACTATAACATTAAATAAAATTAAATTAGGAGGGATTAATTGGAATCTAGAAGTTAACTAAAACGCGAAACACCGGTTAAAATGTAAGTAAAAGTCACTTAAAATCAGAAATTTTGGGGAAGATCCTCCCAACCGCAATGCAGGCCCTAGAATGGAAGGGGGGCATATAGATCGGTAGCTACTTTGGCGCACTGGAGAAGGAAACAAAACTGACGTTGAGATAAAATTTTAACTATAAAACCAAACGATGGGTACGTTAGGGCAGGAACAGTTGGGACTACTAAATAAGCTAAAATAATTTTGGTAAAAAGTGGCGGCAGGTAGGGAAGATAATAGGACCTAACTGGTACGTCACCCATCCTCTAACGTTAGGTCAGGTAACAGGGAGTGACAAAAATAGAAAACCCGCAACACAAATCAAACCCGTTAATAAAACTGCAAAAATAAGAAAGAAATCTTCAAGAAAAGAATAAAGTGTATTTTAGTAAGATTTTTGAAACAAGCTTTGGTTAACTGATTGAAATACACATGATACATATAAAGCTATATGACATGACAAGAATTATGCGAAATGACCACAGACAAAAATCACGACAAAGTACATAAAATTTTGATTAGATTTTAAAATAATGCTCAAGAAAAGGATAAAATGGTAGTATGTAGTTAAGAAAACTTTTAAATTTTTAAAAGAATGCTCGGGAAAAGATTAGTTTTGAAACATTAGTAACACCGCGACTAATAAAATATGACAAGAACGTACACATATTAAAGCAAACATTTATATACTAGTTCAAATATCAGAAATAGTGGATCGTCTTCTTTAGGAAAGGGTATATGCATAAAACGTCTCTGTCGTAGGAATGGTAAAATCTTGAGAAAAATCATCAAATTAAGCAAGTAAAGTCATAATCGGGTAGTCACATCCAGTAAGGCAATAATTGAGCAAGTTTATAGTCCAGGTAGGGGATTCTTCATAAGTTGAGCATAAAGTAAGTCCAAGTTGATAAATATAGGCACAAGTAGAGAAAGTCACAGCCAGGGAAAATAAGAAATATAAGTCCAGAAAAGAGTAAGTCCGGTCCAGTAATATAAGGTCCAATAGGGAAAGTCATATGATGGAATGGTGAAAGATAGGAACCTCCGCCGTTATGATATACCTCCGCCGTTATGATGAACCTCCGCCGTTATGATGAACCTCCGCCGTTATGGTGATGAGAAAGGGACTAGAAAATAATCGTCACGATTATTAACTATACAGAAGGTAACCCAGTCACTGGTATTACCTTAATCTGAGCCGGGAGGGCTCAGAAATCGAACCATAAAGGACTGGAAGGATCGAGGGGTAGGCAGGAATGGGCGCGATGGGCGTTGGCGGGATCGTAATAGACCACGCCGATGCAAGGATAGTAAACGTTTCTCTCCTCTCCAGGAGGAGCCAGGCCCGCTATATATTCACCCGTTCTGTTAGTCTGCATTCGTAACGAAGCAGCTCTCATTTCCGGGGGCGGGTAATCCGTCCCAAAGAACGGTGGAGCGAGTTCACCTCGCTCTCATGGTCAATCCGTTTACGGATGACTCTAATAAAAGCGTCATAGTCCACCGCGGACAGCGGGGTCCGCGCTTCCCAATCGTCATAGAAGTCTTGTGGCCCGGCCATACCCTCGACACCTCGTATCAAGATGTTGTCGGGTAGTGCCGGTTTGAAGCCCCAAAACGTCTTGCCTGAGGCTTCCGGTTAACAGCAACATGGTTAACATATGTTGCAAGAGAGTTCTGGCCTAAGAGCTAGCTGAAGTGACTTCGACTAGATGCCAATCAAAGCACGCAGTAAGGCACCCTTACTACGTATTCCCAAAACCGGTACCAACCTGCCTGGACAGTACCTTCCCTAACAGCTGTAGTACATGCAAAGTCGTGCAACGGGTAATCAGGGCTTAATGCGTTCCCAATCAGGCACAGTAATCTAAGCTAAGCCTCAGAAAAATGTGAAAAATCTAACAGATGGTGAAAGCATGATAAGTGTAAGAAAAAAGGACAAGGAAGTGAAAAGAAACTACACATACGAAGAGAGTGAACTACCTAATATTAGCCTACGTAGGGGAAGACCAAACAAACTACACAAGTAGAGACTAGGAACACACATACACAAATACCCAATGTACGCTTACATAAATGTATATAGACGTACATTATAGAACTAAGAAACAAGGCAGGACCTCCGTGAATAATTTACAACCAAAACCAAGGAAGCTAGTTTGGGAAAAAGAGAAAAACCCCTTAGGTAAATTTAATGAAGTGGAAAAACCCTATAATTTAGGGTTTATAAGGAATTAAGAAATAAAAATGAAAGAAATGAATAACCCATGACTATACTTTACTAGTCATAGGTTAGGGACCTAAGATTGGGAAATTGAACGAAAACCCCACTTTACGAAAGAAACAATAAATCTAAAGGGAGGTCCTGATTAAAGAAATTTTACCCCACCCTCTTAAGGGTGTTATGCAACACATGCTATGCTATCACCAAGTATTAGGTTAAAACCCTAGCTACTAGTGCAATCGGCCGGCCGGCCACTTAAAAGATCCAAATTAATCCACAGAAAAAGGAGCTTCTGTGTCACACAAGGCTTAGCTAGATTCTATGCTATTGTCCAAACGTTGCAGGTAACCTACAACGTGACTACGGGTAACTTCACTGGAGCATCAATAAACGGTTTCAGTCTATTGATATTGACAACGACTGGGTCACTCAGTCCGTTGGTTCTAGCTATACGATAATTCGTTACCGAAATCTTGTCCAAGATACGGTAAGGTACTTCATATTTAGGCCACAACTTCTTGCTTAAACCTGCCGGAACATTCTTTTGCTCTATGTTAAGCATGACCAGGGTACCTGGTTTATACTCGACAGGTGTAGCCTTGGTGTCATACCGTTCCTTGTTAACCAGAGCTGCTTCCTGTAAAGCTTCATGGGCAATCCGCCAAGCTTCGTTAAGCCGAGCCAGTAACTGGCTTCGTGCATCAGTGTAATTTTGTGTAGTACCTTCTTCGCCAGGAAGCTGGAAGAAGTTGTCTAACGGATAACGGTAGTCTCTACCCGTCATCAGGAAATAGGGCGTTTCCTTCGTAGCACTATGTATTGTTGCTCTATAAATGGATAGGCCCCATGGCAGGTAGTCGTCCCAATCGGACTGGAAGCAATTCACGTACTGGGCAACCAGGCTTCGAAGCGTACGATTAAAGCGTTCCACCACGCCATTCGTTTGCGGGTGATATGCAGTAGTTGGGAGTCTCTCTGAACCACTCGCGTCCACCAACGCCTTCATGAAGACGGACGTAAAATTAGGACCTTGATCTGTTAATACCCGCGCGGGGACACCCCACCGAGCTACGAAGCCATTAAAGTACCAGTATGCCGTAGTTTCGGCTCTCTCGTTAGGCATAGCGAACGCCTGCGCGTAACGCGTGAGGTAATCAACTATACACAGGACGCAGGTATTGCCTCGGTTTGTCTCCTTCTGCGTGAAATGCATAACGTCCATAGCGACCACGTCCAATGGCCGCCGTACCACTACCGTATTTTGCATGGTAGCTTGATGTCGGCGAGGACCTTGACTAAACTTGGCGCAGGATTTGCAGTTAGCAATATAGTCCTCGAAGTCCTGAGACATTCGTGGCCTCCAGTACTTGGTTTCTAAACTGGCCATGGCGGTTTGTTGGGCACGATGCCCGCCTGTTGTAAAATCAGAATGCACTTCCTTCAGCAAATTTTCTCTTTGGACTTTCGGGACAACTACCGTAGGAAAGGGTAACCCTCTCCTTTCTGCGTGCTTATTCAAGTGCCAACGATAAAGCACCCCATTTCAAATGAAGAAGGTAGAACGTAACTTTCTAACCTCTTGAGCTTCCTGGCGGTTAGCCGGTAACCGCTTCTGCTCCAAAAAGTCCAACAGAATCGCAAATTCTTCTTCGTCTCGAAGTTCACGTTTCCAAGTAAGCAGGGTCGGTGGAGCCGGAAGGGCCGCTGTCAAAGCGTACACCTCTGGAGGATACATGACAGCTGTAGTTTCCTGTTCGCTGTCCTCAGGCTCATCGATCGGATCTAATCTAGACAAACAATCTGGTCCTGCATTCTCTCGGCCTGGTCGATATTCCACAACAAAGTCGAATTCAAGCATACGTGTCGCAAATTTGGCCAGTCTGCCTTGTCCCAAGGCTTTTATGTTATTTAGTAAGTCCCTTACTGCTTGATGGTCAGTGCGCAGGACAAACTGCTTAACGGACAAATAATGCCGAAACTTCTGACAACCCCATAACGCTGCGAAGGCTTCCATTTCCGTAGCGGAGTAGCCTTTCTCGCCTTGGGTTAGGGTTCTACTAGCGTATGCAACTGGCCGCTCGCGTAACACTCGCTGTCCGTTCGGCTTGTCCAGGCTCCGAGGAACAGAGAACTGTTGCTCCAAAATAGCTCCGAAACCCCGCTTACTAGCGTCAGTCGACACGTAGAAGGTTTTGTCAAAATCAGGGAAAGCCAGGACTGGCGCTTGCGTCAAATACCGTATGAGTTCCTCAAAGGCTTGCTGGCAAGCGTCGGACCAGACAAAGGGTACCCCTTTCTTTAACAGGTCCGTCAGTTGCGATGCAACTTTAGCATAGTTCGACACGAACCGCCTATAGTAGTCACACATTCCCAGAAAAGACCGAATGCCTTTGACGTCTTTAGGTGGGCTAAGCTGGGACACTGCCTTCACCTTGTCCGGGTCAACGCTGATGCCATGACGGCCTACATAATGGCCCAGAAAAGGCACCGCTTCCCGTGCAAAGCAGCACTTCTTAAGCTTGATACGCAGCCCATTTTCCCGTAAACGCGTCAGGGTCGACCTGAGCATTTTTAAGTGTGAATCCTGATCTGTAGATGGAATCAGAACGTCATCTATATACACTGGTAAGTCTGTCAAGACTTTTTCCATTAGCCGTTGGAACGTTGCGGGTGCGTTGCACAACCCGAACGGCATGACGTTCATATGGAAAAGGCCCATGTGTGACACAAAGGCTGTCTTTTCACGATGTTCTGGGTAGACCTCGACTTGCCAGTACCCTGCTGCTAAGTCAATAGTCGAGAATATGACGGCGCCCTGGAGTTGATCCAGGATCTCGTCAATCTTGGGCAAAGGATAACTATCCTTTTTCGTAATTTTATTCAATCGTCGGTAATCGATTACTAGACGCGTAGTGCCGTCCTTCTTGCCAACCAGAATACAGGGTGAGGACCAGGGGCTAGTAGAGGGTGAGCAGACCCCCTCGTCTAGCATTGCACGGATATGCTTTTCAATCTCGGCTTTGTCCTTGGGATTATACCGGTAAGATCGTCCTTCCACGGGACCCTCTCTGCCTGTATCGATGACATGCTGGTCGACTTTGGTCCGACCCGGGTTACCCGGTCGGGCGACCACGTCATAGAATTCGACCAGTATATCCCGCAATTTCGCTTTGCCTTCCTCATCTAGGATCATGGAGTCAAAGTCGACGTTCTCGTCGACAAATTGTTAACGTTCCTCCAATGAGGCATAGGCTGCGAAGTCATTTCGTCAGCCGAATAATGCAGGTCATTAAAAGCCTGCAGGCCTTTATCCGTCAATGCCGGTGGCTCCTCGTAACCCCATGTCTGGTCCTCCTGGGCTACACACACAGTGGGATCAACCCACCGTGGCACTGGTATAGCATTACCGACGCTATTAACCATAGGGACTGTATCGCCTGGATGGTAAGGTTCTAGTTTCTCAACCTCTGTGATAGCATGTCGCAGTTCTTTTTCCTGTACCTGGGTCGCTGGGTGAGTCGCCCACCCAGTTAAATGCGGGTGAATCTGTGCAAAGTTCACCCCCAATTCGGCAGCATAGCGGAACCCTTGTCGCTCGGTCACCGTAGTGACTGGTTCTGCCTGTCCTAGGGGTAACCCCTTAGGTAACTGCGCTGTTCTGTCCAAAGGATTGTAGACTTTAATATAGTTTACCTGAGAGGACACTTCCAGGACTCCAGGTACAGGGTAGACCTCATAGTCTACTAAGACCTCATCTGATGGTTCAAATACGACTGCTTGGTTTGTAGCAGGTTTTGCTGCTCCATCGAGCCAACAACGGACCGGCACCATAACCTCAGACCGTGGAGGTAGCTTGCAGGTTTCCCTCATGCAATAAAACAAACCGTACATGACACGGCTATACTGAAGCGGTTAGCTAACGCCTGCAAGTCACCTGGGGTTAGCAAGGGCACCTTCTTCTTGTCACAGAGCAGAAGGTGCTGATGTGGGAAAATCACCCAGTTATGATCCGCCTGGAAATCATAGCCGATAATAAAATCTTGTTGCAAGCTATTCGTGACATTGAAATTATATTCGTGCCAAACGCCATGCAATTTAAACGAGATCTTGGTTGTACCCAATATAGCTAGGCTCCGGTCATCGGCAGCCGTGGCTACCTCTGTAGCTTTTGTTTCATCCAGATGTAAACGCCCGTTGGTATTAATTTGGTCAAAGAATTGCTTGGACATCAAGCAAATATTAGCACCTGTGTCCAACAGGGCTAGAGTCTTAATGCCCTTGACCTCTACGATAACATACGGGCTTTTCTTCAATGCTATATGGGTACACTGAGAAACAATGAAAGGCGCTGTCCCATTCAGAACAGAGAGTACCGCTCTGTTTAGCTGTTTATTCTGAGCTGTGTGCCCACCAGCTTCCTCGTTGTCACTTGTTTCCGCTTCCAGGTTAAAGTCAGTTCTTAGGCCTGGGGTGAGAGCAGCTCGTAGTTGTTCTTCTAGGTCCCATATGCCGTACTTAGTCCCAATATCAGTAGAAGTCACTTCTTGCTGCTTTACCGTGGTTGCACCATTTTCCAATGGATTCGTAGGTGTATCAGCCACCTCTGGTGGTGTTACTGTACCGTCCGTTTGCTGTACTATAGCGCTATCCACCTTAGCGGAAGTAACTTCCTGCTGAGTAGGTTCTGGGTCCTCTTCCAATGGTGTACTATCCAGTACTATAATCTCGTTAGGATCATTGAGTCGTACGCCAGGTCTGCCTTTCCTAGGCTGTGGGGGGTCCTCGGACCAGATGGGTTGGTCCGGTTCACGGAGCACTCCCTTTTGTTGGAGCTCCAGTGTGCGTTCATAGTCCCTTTGGGCGAATTCAGCTAAGAGTTGTTCAAACTCCTGCATAGACTGACGTACCTGGTCCGTCACGGACGTTACGTTCACAGACAGTTGTTGGATTTGCTCCCCAATAGACTGGGCTACCACGTGGGCCTGCTCGACTGCTTGGGTCACAACCGCCCAGCCATGTCTAATAGGCGCATAGTCTTGCACTTCTAACAGAGCGAATCTGTTCTGTGTGGGAATCGCTGCCTGCCCAGTACCTGAGGAGGCCTTTGACCTTCGGGTTACTTGTTCCCATTCGCCGTCCGTGTCTTTTCGCAGTTTTAACGGTGTTACTGGTGTACCTCCAGTACCGTGAACTTCAACAGGGGCAAGAGTTAATCCTGAACCCTCTGTTTCATCGTCAGAGGCGTCGCT
This sequence comes from Trissonchulus latispiculum, assembly GCA_030248195.1. NCBI lineage: Eukaryota > Metazoa > Nematoda > Enoplea > Enoplida > Ironidae > Trissonchulus > Trissonchulus latispiculum. The sequence goes on from JASAND010008692.1 coordinate 53,797, forward strand.
TTCCGTGAGCTTTCTCCGTGTTGGATTATTGGCCGTGGCCCATGGCTGTAAGTTGCCTCCCCGTTTCGGTGGGGACGCATCAGTGACCACTATTCTGGGTGGTTTTCGTTTACCTGCCGGGGTCTCAGGTACCACCTGGGTAGGGGTAGAAACATCAGCAACTGGGGTATCTCCAGTGCTTACTGCTGAAAGCCCATTACCCGTAGGGTGGTTATCCCCAGAGCTTTTAGCTTGCTCCCCATCTACAGGGGCCTGGTCTTCCCCAGGGCTTTTGCGATTAGCCCCTACCGCAGGCTTGTCCTCAGTAATCGACAGTTTCCATTGCCGTAACGGCAGTATGATTCGAATAGGGTCTGTCTGAACCTCCTTAGATGTTGAGGTCTTACGTTGCCTCCGAGTCGTACCCGTCCCGGGTTGCCTGGTTCGAGTTTGAGCAGCCATGGCGGCAGTATTTTCTTGCCACTTCATGGCCTTCGTATGCTATTAAGCATATTCCATTCTGTTCCCGGTGCCCGTGTCCATTTCTTCCGCTCAGGCACGTTAGGCTTACGTTCCGAGGCACCTCCATCGCCGAAGGGTTTCACTTCCTTGCGCCATCTGTTCCAATATTTATATGGCCGAAGGTTACCTTCGCCATCATAGATGACATCACGCGCATCGGGGAAGCCACCATTAGCCAGGACCACTTCCTCTGTTGGGAACCATTCAGCCCGTCGCCGCACTTGCTTACAGGTTTTACACGGGCGTTTCCATGGGTTCACATCCTGATCTGTATCTTTATTCAGATACAAGCACACAGGTTCCCGTTTCGCTTTGCAGGCTTTGCATTTGCATTTCCATTGATTCACCGCTTGGGTCGCCCGAGCGTGAAGTTCGAAAACTGGGTGAATATACTCTTTTTCCGGAAGGGGGTCAGCCCCTTCCAGATGTTCAGCCTCGCTATCACTCTCGGAGTCACTACTCCAGATACCACCACGATTCCAGCAGGGGTCGTTCTTGATTGACTCGATCATGTTAACAAGGTTAGTACTAGTTGCTTGCACCGCACAGACCATTCCGCCAGACGGGTTTGCCGGTGCGGGACACGGGTCCAGGTCTACTGCCCGCGTCCCGCCTCCTCGTTTCCCTGCTCTGGGAAACCTTCATACCGGCGTGGGCCCACATAGCCTCTGCTTATAGAGCGCGGCCGCACCGGCTGCCTCTGCTGCTGGCCTTGCTGGGCCTGCTGGCCTTGCTGCCTTTGCGAACCCTGCTGGTTGCGGAAGTCTTGGTTCCGCTGGCCTTGATTGCTCTGGTCCCGGTCATAACGACTCCGGGCAGGGGGGTTACCCTCCTGGTCGCGAGCACGGTATTGTGAGTGAACGTTGCCCCTTGCCTGGTTCTGGTCCTGGTTCTGGCCATTCTGGCTCAGATACTGTAGATAATCTGGACATTGTTGCTGTCTATGCCCCACTAGACCGCAATACCAGCACCTGCCCGGTGTTTGCCGTGGAGGTGGTCGCTCGTCGTTGCGCTGGTAACCCTGGTTGCGACCCTGGGTCTGCTGCGATTGTTGCTGCTGATTCCACTGGCTCTGGTGGCTCTGCTGGGGTCTCCCCTGTAGAGCGTTATTGCAATGTGGACCCTGACTTTGGGCACTAAAGACCGTAACGGCCTGCTCCCGGTCCAACTCCACCTGAACCGACTCTACGATATGTAGAGCCCGAGTTATGAGGTCGTTCTCTCGTACATGAGGCAGAATTGGATGTCCGCCAGAGGGGCGGCCATACTAGATCGCAACTCAGACTTCAAGCCTCGTTTAAACTGAGCGACCACCTTCTTTTCTCGATCGAACCCAGTTTCGAACGGAAAAGCCTGAACCGCTAGCAAGCGTAACGCTGCCATATAGTCGTGCGGTTTTTCCTGCGGTTCCTGCATTCGACTGTAGAATTGCTCCGCGTATTGCTCCGTTGTTACCGGCAGTGGCTCGTACAATTGACGGATTCTAGTCACTAGATCCTCAAAAGTGTCAGGTGGACATGGGGTCATAGACTCTTTGACCTTGTCATCCAACAGTGTCCACAAAATTCTGTACTTCATGTTAGAGGGTACGTCAGGTACCTTAACTGTTGTTTCGAAATTAGCGAGCCAGCTAGTAAACTCGAGGTTGCTCTGGGATCCTTGAAAGGGCTTAACGCCTTTAAAGCCTTTCAAATATTCCCCCAGATGCTTGAAGCTCTCGTATGATGATGGCTCTCGGGTTTCTCGAGTTTGCGGTGGCTCCGACCGTTCTCGACGGGGCGCACTGTATTCCCGTTCACGGGAATACCTGCGAGGGCTCGACACCCGCTGTACCGGCGGTGAAGACTGGTGGGCCCGTGACGAGGTTCTAGACTGATGGGAATATTCCCTTCGACGGCGGGGTGATTCCCTGATTGATTCCCTCATCTGGTCATCAGATGAGTCTAGGTCGATTATGGGCGGAGCTCTCCGTTCATTCCCTCGACCACGATAGACGGGTTCCGGACTCGGATGCCTCGTCCTAGGGGGCTGTCCCATCTGATATGGGGGCGCGCCCGCATTTGGGTCCTCTCTAGGACTTGGCCACAATCGGAGTAACTCAATACATACCCGAGGGAAAGTACGCTCCAATGCCTCCCACGTTTCCATAGGGAGTCCTGCTATCCATGCTGTCATAAGGCCTCGGATCACACCGTACTCCTGGTTGGTCATATCACGTATCCGGAACATTCCTTCCGTGTCCCGTCGCGGGACCGGAGGTTGAACTGGGGCTGGGGTTGGATCCCGTATTACGGGACCACCCAATTATCCATCGGTCCACGTACCCGTGGTTTCCGGTCGGGCTCCGGGTCGGGGTCACTACCGCCCGGACGCTGGCTACTGCCTGCCCGTTTCGTTTGCTTTGAACGGGTCAGGTCTATATGCGCGGTAGACCGGAACCGTTGTACCGGAGCCACTGATGTGCTAGGCCCGGCTGAACCGTGTGTGTCTCTCCACCGTGGCTTAGGACGGGCGAATGGCAATAGTGGCATATTGCCCGGCTGACGGCGTAAAAGGGAACTGTCCGACCCCAAGCGTGGTCGCTGTTGGTATAATTCCAATTCCAACTGAGTCAGAAACGCACGTAAGTCCCTTACGTCGGAAATACCAGGCAATGGTACTTCCGAGTAAGCCTCCTGTTGCTGGAGGTCAGCTCCAATGCGGGCTAGTCTGCGTCTGACATATTCGAGTTGTTCTTGAATAGTTGCTTGGTCGTCCATTCGTCCTCGCTGGGCTCTTCCGAGGCCGGGGACTGAAATTCACCCGGGTTATTAGAGGACCCGTCCTCTTTTTGGCCTTACGGTGCACCCGGATCCATGCCCTCGTCGTCAGCCTCTTGTTTTGAAGAGGCTTTACTCTTTGCCGTATCAGACCGGAGCACCGGCCTATTAAAGGTCACGCCGTCAGGGCCTTGGCTTGACGAAGCCTGACTAGATGCAGCTTGAGTAGAGGAACTCTTGCTCAATGCTGGCTGGCTTGACGTAAGCCGCCCAAAACCGTTCTGACTTAAAGGCCTTTTTTCCATCGAGTCACTCGCGCTAGCCGGATCACCCGGCTTAGCTGAAGCCTTTGACGATTTCACAGGAGAATGTTAAACCGACATAAATTACAGTTAGTCGCACGTAACGTGGGCTAACTAAGTGTCAATGTATACGTACCGTATACACTGCTCCGAGAATACCGGTAAAAATGCAGTAAAACGCACAGAAAAATTTAGAAAAACTGGATGAGATCAGAAAAATTAGTTAAAAATGAAGACCTAAAAAGAGAGAACCTAAGAAAAAATTACTAAAAGCTAAATAAAAATAAAATTAAGGTCGTGGGCTGGCAGCCTAATGTAAAGTTGGAAGTGTACGAACAACCAGACTTTACGAGTGGGAAACTGTGCACAAGGGTAACGTCGAACCTGGAGGAGATGTAGTTCCAGTCGACCCAACTAACCTCGCCAAACTACCGAAGTGAAACCTACCGAACGGAGTTAAACCGCCGATGAAGAGCAAAGACTCAATTAATATATGAACTACCCCAAATTTGCTGAAAAGTACATGCTTAAAAAGAGCTATCTACCTACCCAAATATTCTTAGAAAAAGCCCTACTTACCGAATACACAAGCTAATACAAAAACCTAACTAAAAGAAACACCCTAAAATGGCCCAAAAAATGAGACCACTTTTACTATAAAATATATGCTTGACAAGGGGCGAACCCCGAAAATTGCGTACAAGAGTAGGGTGCAAATACAGATTACAGAATAGAGGAGAACCTAATTAAATTATTACCAGAATTTAGATGAACAATAAAACAGATTCATACGAGGTATAATAATAAACCAAAAACCTAATACAATAGACCAAAGGTAGACAAACTATGCTAATAAGACTTCAAACCTAAACTATCAGAGAAATTTTTAAGAACATCATAGAAATTTAAGGAGAAGAATAGCAATAGAAACTTTAAAATTACTGACAAATAGGAATACAATGAAAGTCTAGCTCAACAGGGTCACCCTGGAGCGACGAAGAGTCTAAAGTGGTACCCACTTTAGACAGATAAAGCAGACAGAATAAGGCACAGCAAATGTAGGGGCACAGTTGGGGAGCACAAAGAAAAACACGACCGATTCCGACGAAAGAAAAACACAAGACTGGAGGGCTAGACTTTAAACGAGAGAAAACCAGTTTGAAGGAAACGTGAATGAATTTGATTGGTTGAATTTGAGACCCCATTGAAAGACGAGATGCTGGGAGAGGCTCTTAGCGAAAATAGACAGATACGCAGCGCCACCTATTGACTAGGCTGGCTGACACACACATATACGTAATTTATACATAGACACAATAAAACTCTCAAGCAAGAAACTTTCACATAAATTACATAATAAATACCACAATTTCAATCAAAGTAATTTTACACACACACACATTAATACTTTTAGAGGACCGACGTCACGCCGCCTCATTGCAGGGGCCCCGAAAAAAATGTCCGCTACACCTATTCTACAGATGCAGAGTTAAAACTGTAATGTCGTCCGAGACATGCCAATATGTTTACGCAGAACGGCGGAATTATTCCCCCTTTTAGGGATACTTGTTATTTCTTTTCCTATAGTTTTTAAAATTTATGCTTTCAGACAATAATTACATTGTCATACCTAACTTGAATAATAAACTCTCCACATGGTTCCCTGTTGGTGCGTACATAATACACGTATTTATGCATGTGTAATTACAAAATATTAGCTAGCTTTTACATGTATTTATGTATATGTGCTATGTGCATTAGTTATATATATACTCAATATATATATATATATATATATA
>JASAND010008693.1:0-10664 GCA_030248195.1 Trissonchulus latispiculum
GTACGATTCATCTCAAAAGAACTCTGGAATCTGTATCAACCAAACCCAAGTCTGAAATTTTGCCAGTGTCAACTTACCCAAGTTTAAAATAAATGCAGTCACTGTAATCACGGATACTTCCGAACAGTGCCAATAGTTGAAGCTAGACAATGCAATATGTGCAGAAACATTTCTTTTTCCTGAATAGACAGCCCCATCACTGCCAGATTGTTTCACAAAACTGACTTCAACATTGTATTGAACAAATTCACATGGGTGGTTGCAACTTTCAAGACAATCTCCCAACAGTTGTTGCTTCAACGGTGAAAGACGGACGTGTTCCTTGTAGTCCCTAACCGTTGTTTTATTACACCAGCCAATACGTCTGGTGTTGTCAGTAACAAGGTTTTCATCAGTAGGTAGTATACAATTACTGTCTAACACAGTGCTGTCCAGACTGCAATCATAGAGACAGTTATCCATCGTGTAGTTCAGTCGCAAGTGCTTCAAACTCCTACTTTCATGACTGCAGCTTGGATTAGCATGAAAACTGCGATTGGTAAGCGAAAACTGCTGCTTCACTAAACTAACCGTTGTGAGACGATCTGGCATCAAATAGATCACAGATTCTGAATATGGGGACCAGGGAAATGTTACAAACAAGCTTACAGCATAGGCAAATGTCCTGGTTCGATAGGCATCTATTTGTAGCACTACCGAAAGACCCTGTGCCGAGTTAGATTGTACGCCTGGCTGGACATAAAAACATTTGCCATATATGTAATGGAAATAGCTGGAAACGTGGGACCCATCCAGCATTTTCCCATTGAATGTTAACTTTTTAAAGAATTCCTCTTCTGTATATCCATAGTATATAAACAAAGCGGTTGTTGACATAAACGTAAGACGTGGCTTTTGAGGCAAAATTGCTGCATGAATTTGCGATTTGGTTTTCAGTTGCGGCTCTACCGCCTCGTCAAAGTATAACTCAAACCTTTCGTTGAACTGCTCCAATCTCTTGGGGGATGTCAGCTTGCTGTAATTCACAAAATCCGGTGGACAAAATGTAGTCACTGGAAACTGCACTGCGGAATCTACCCTGTAGGTTAAAGTTGTGGCAACTGGGTTTTGGCTGTATTGCAGCCATGATTCTGTCAACGCTATCAACAAGCAAACAACTGCACCTTGAATCGCCATCAACCATGCCAATTTTTCGGTTCTGCTAGTAGCTTTCAAGTAAATGTTCAGACCGTGAACATCTAACAGTTGGCTAAGCGAATTTTTAAAGCGATCAACGAAGGAAAGAAATCCTAATCTACACTTATAGAAGAAGGATCCCATTCCTACTAATAGCAAATGTTGATGCCTAAATGCCCAGACTTAATTGTAGATGCACCTGCTTCTAGAATTTTCAATCAGCAAAGTATGTTGTATAATTCCATTATTTCGGACCATTATAAATTTTGTTTTTACCTTCGTTTACGTTAATAACTAAAATTAGTTGTGCAGCAGGTTTGAACTAGTAGCTCATATCAGCTTATCAAAGCCAAAAGAGTAACCATGCAATGACAATGTAATCGGATTAAAACTTATGATTGTGTCCGTGCCGTGACTCCTAGGGGCCAGTTTCATAAAAATGTTCTCGAGTTCTCTAACCTAGTAGTTAAACTACGCTGAAAGTTTTCGAAATCCGCAAGTCGCATTGCAAGTCATGCTAAAAAAGTTCTCTAGTTATCGAGTCAAGTTCTCGATTTCGGCCAGAGAACGTTTTGCCAATTTGAGACTTACTCGAGAAATTTTTTAAAAATTAAATTTATTAATTTTTTCATCCTGCTTCAATAATCTGCATGTTTCCCTAAATAAATCACCATAACATAGTCGTAGATACGTTTACATATAATTTTTAATACAGAAGGGGTTGCTGTCACTCAAAACAGACTACTCGAGAACTTGAGAACTCGGGAACTCGAGAAGGTTCTTTTTATGAAACTGGCCCCCTGAGGAACACAACAGCAACCATCCAAATGCGTCGCAGACAAGTGATGCAAAACGCTGAATACCTACAATTCACTTTACTATTACCCCTGTATCAATTATATTGATATCAATAACTTGCGCTAGTCTAAAACTTATAAAAGACGCCTTATTGAAGAAACCACAGCTTTTTGTAAAAGTCAGCGTCAGCATGTACAGATTTTTGAGAAGTTGAAATGGGTGGTCTTAAAAGGTGAACTATTTTTGGTTATAACTGGTTGTATCTTTTAACTTATGATATCTAAAGAAATCCTTCAAAAATTTGCAGTTGCTTTATTTACGCATTTGTTGAACTATATCTCCTGCACTTTGTTTTATTATGTAATACCATTTATGCAGTTTTTGTTTTCTAGAAATAGTCGCCCTCATTTAAAAGTCATAAACTACAATGCCAATTCGAAGAAAAAAGGAAATTTGCTTCCTGATTTCTAGCAGACGAAATGATCTAAAGAAATAAAAGATGAGGCACACAAGAATTTACATAAAGATAAAGTGCAAAGCAAGACGAATCTACGCCGAAACTTGCGCACTCTAGTGTCGGCATAACGACAATAACAATCTTACGCTGGTTAAGGGGGGGGGTCGCTTTTTGGCCGATTCTTCGACCAACTCCGATTTTGCTCATTTTCACATATTTTGTAGTCCCAATGGGTCCTCAAAACAAGACAAGACCGCTTTGCGCAATATTGCTTCTATCGTGCTGTAGAGCCCTTCAAAGGTGACCTCCACATGTGTTTTAAACAAAGGAATATGAAAAAGTTATTTTAAAAAGTTTGTGGCAGAAAATTTTGTCGCAGTATGCAAGAGAGATTGAAGAGACATATCAGAGCGTGCAAATAACCCTTCTGGAACAATTCGGCTGAGTGTCTGATTTTGGGCGATTTTTCAAAGTCAAAATTTTGTAAAATTGGTGCTTTTAGTACCACGAAAAACAGGACCAGCGAGACATTTTCGCCTCTCCTGGACGATTGGCAAAAGCTACAGAAATCGCTTATAGATAGTTGCACTGTACGCATACACAGAATTCTTATGACAGTAGTTGCAAATTTCTACCATTTGTAGTGCTCTCAAAAAACTTGCCACAAAATGCACTAATTTGCCAAAAATCTTCATTTTGCACAATTTTCACTTTTTTAATAATTTCTCACTCGTTACCCACTCGAAAGTTACCAAAATTGGCGCATAAAAGTCTCAATGTCTGCCTGACATTATGGTAAAGGCAAATGCTTCAAGATAAAACTTTTCTGTCGTGTCAGCTCCTTTGATCTCTTATAGCTCACAAAAGTCAATTTTTGAAATTTCCAAAATATAGACAAATTGGGTATCATTCGATAGCTACTGATCAGCTGAACAACTTTTCTATGTGTCTAAAATGTTGTATCTGAAAGTTAGAGCAAGTTAAAGTTTGAGGGCACAGTTGGATGAAAAAGGCTCAGTTCAGAATTGAAGAATGCACTGTGAACGGCTGGATGGATATTCCAGAGTCGTTTTAACACTAAAATATCAGCCAACCCACAGAATTAATTTGCCATATTAGTTGACCCAAATTTCGCTACCGTTCTCTCGCAACATGACCTTGGAGGGCTTTGACATTGGATCACAGTGATTTTCAAGTTTTCGAACTTTATAGCTGAATATCTCTGCCACTGTTTGGTTTCGAACTCTAATGTTTTGTCTTGTTTTTTAGAACATATGTACCTATATTGTGTGTGAAAATGAGCGAAATCCGTGACTATCGAGTCTGACCCAAAGCGACCCCCTCTTAAGGTGGTGATTCCTTTTAGAGACATCAACTTTAAACCGTTATTACTCGTTCATTCCTTGGAGTTAAGAAGCCATTTTTATATCAGAATACAGCTTAACATTTTGTCTTTCTAATGAATACAGTAAACTAAACTTTAGCTCCTTGAAGCTTTTTTACTGCATTTTAGAAGCAGAATAATTTTCCAGATTTTTTGCAGATTCAAGTAAATTTTTTCGTGAGGCATCGTCCACATCATTCGATTCCACAATCAAATAGCTGGGGACCCTTTTTTAATTATTATGAAACCGCTTTTCGTTATAAAGAAATTAACTAAAATGTATGCGCAACCTGGATTTTGCCTACTTTTCCCAACTTTAGCAAGCGACAACTTTAGCTCGAAAGCAGCAATCGGAGCAACTAAAAAAGGGTCCCTGGGTATTTTTGTGGTAAACACGTTTAGTAAGTGGCAACCCTCAATCTTGCATAGTAAATGCTGCACAATCGCTGGAAAAAATTTGGTCATGTTATTGCAAAAACTACATTTTTTATGATAGCAGCGTACGGGATAGCATTTAGAGGACCATAATGCCACTAATAATTGCCCCCGACGAGACCTTGAAATTGACACCCTTAGTTTAATTTTACGGCTCGCGTAGCTCAAGAAAATGCGGATTATTTGATTTCTGCAAAAATGACAAGTTATCAACGCCAAAATAAGAAAGTCAGCTATATCTCACCATAGAGAAAAGCTAGAAAGGTGCTTCAAAAAACAAAAATGTAGACCTTAACAAGATCTGTCGAATGAATATAATGATAGCTATGCAGCTACTGTCTAATTGTCAAAAACTGGCAAAAACGGCCCTGAACGGAGACGTCAAAGTTTTGAAGCAGGATTACGCGGAGGGTGTTAAAATGCTAAAAGAACTTATTTTGGAAAGTTTCATCAAATTTCATCTTGATTTGGACCGTCAACCAGTAATATGTGCCCAAAAGGAATCACCACCTTAAGTCTTTATGTGCTAAACCCAGCTTAAGTTCCACACTTCAGCTTAGTTTTTCAAGTCTAGAATGACTGTCAGTCTCAGGGGCTTTTAGAAAGGGTAGGGTAGAGTAGAGTAGTTTAAAATAACCGTTTTAACTCGCTTTAACTCCATTCAAGCTTGAGTTTTCCTCTTTTAACTCTTTCATGAAAAGGGTCGACTCTATTTTAACTCTACTCTACCCTTTCAAAATGCCCTTCGACCAGCCATATTCATTGCCGAAGGCTGCTAATCAAGGACGCGGTATCTGGAACTGTCCATTCAACTGTTCATTTGTGACCAAACGGACCCTCAATAATTGGTGGTGGCGTCGCTGGGTGCAGAGCGCAGTGGTAGTTTATTGTCATGGTCAGACTAAATAGTGGGTGTCCAAACGCGTTGACAGAAATCCTTCAAGCCGTTGCCCCGGACGAACCCAAAGGCGTGCATCCCCCGATTACCTTCTAGGTTCCGACGTAACTTGAGAATGGTGATGCATATGCATCCACATTGATGTGGCGCTGTGTTGGTTGTTTGAGTACTCACTTCCACAGAAGCTGGTATCTGCGAGTCACCTTGTCCATCGTGACGCAAGACCAGAATTCTTAATCAATGTACTCTTCAGCACTCGATGGACCCGCCCACAGAATGTTTCCCATATCGTCGGACTGCATTGTGGACCGTATCCTCGTAACAATATGTGTCCATAACGAGAACAATATGTGTCCATAGAAACACCATCATAAACAGAGGGTCTAAAAAACTGTAATTTCTGTAAGTCGCCACTCCTTTCTTTGTTTGTTTGTGTGATCTCTTAGTGGACATCTTTGAGAAAAATCCGTTTGTGGAAGTTAAGCCCTTAAGAACTTAACAAGCACGCTATTGAAAAGTAAGAACTAACATGGTTACAAATATTTTGGTGTAGACAAGCAAACAATAAGATGACCACGTTTTGAGCTCGCAGCTTCGTTCGTTGTTATGATTTTACAAGAAATTTGCGGTGGGATGAGGGGTGAGGTGGAATGTGGGGGCTGAGATTGGTTGGGGAGAGGGACACCACAATTTGTGGGCTATTGTTCTGCAGAAAAACCATCGTGATGTTGAGTGAAACGTTTGTAGCAAATTCTCAGAAAGTCATAGTTTACGCAAATGTTTATCTTACAAGAGGACGTAAATTTACCTATGGTTGTTTACCTATTTATCTATTTACCTAATTTACCTATATACTCTATGGTCGTTTCTTAAATTTATTAGTTTTAGAGTTTACAAATGTAGTTTTAGTTAAAAATTCACTGTTTACTATTAGAATTGGAAAATGAAAAATGAAATTTTTGAATTAGAAGAAATTGAATAGCACAATTTTTGTGAGATGAATGAGCGGGAGTCTCTATGGTTGTTTATGAAGCTTTAAATGCGCAGCAGACACAACCTTTGAAAAATATCTTCATTACCACTAAAATAATTGCATTATTTCAGACATTAATTCCATCCTCGCTGCCGTCATTTGTCGTGATTTGAAAACTATAAGCTAATATATACTAAAATAGCATCAGGATAATTTCGACTTCAGCCTAATGTTTTTAAAGATGGATTGTTTCTTTTCCTTGGGAAACTATGGAAAGTACATAATATCTCTAATGAGGTTGTCTTATCCATTTTTCATTGCTCCCAATCTAGAAAGTACGTCAACAGCTACATTGTATCACTTGATATTCATGTAAAATTTATCGTGTCATTCAATATATTCTGGTCGTTACCTAAATTTAGCGGTAATAAACAGACAAAAGGCGGAACATAGGGTTTGTTCACAAAAAGTACTTAAACGGCTTAACTTAAACGAAGTGGTTTTTGTGAAACCAACTTCTACTTAAGCGACTTAAAAGACTTAAACGACTTAACTTAAGTCGTTTAAGTAGACCCCCTTTCACAAAAAACTAGCTACTTAAACTTTAAGTAAAGTGGCGTTTCACAAATACAGGACTACTTAAAGATTCAGCGACTTAAACTTTAAGCCGTTTAAGTAAAACTGCTTTCATAAAAACTACTTAGTTTAAGTAGTTTAAGTAGACAGCTGAAACGCAGTTCAAAAACAGCGATTTTTAAGCCGCGTGATTTACGGAGCTTAAACGACTTAAACGAAAGAATGCACGTATGACTGGCCATTTTAAAAGCTTCATAACTTCTGCAATTTTGGGAGTTAATAGGTCATTTATATATCATTCGAAAGCTCATAAGGAGCACATTAATGCTAATATGTCAAAACAACTGTATTTATTTTTGAAAAATAGATAATGTCTAACAATGGTATGACACTTCAGCTACTGACATGAGATAGCGACTCTTTTGGAGATTCTAAATTAAAATTAGCAATTTTACATTAATATGGTAACACTTTTGACGATTTTAACTTTAAATAAGTAATTTTCCGTTGGCTGGGAAAACTGTCGAAAATTTGGGCATATAATCCTTTTACGCCAGCACATTATTACGTCAAATACCTATAGATTATCACATGTTATCATAAACCATCTTGTAAATTTCAGTACTGGCGCTTGCAAGAGTTTCCTCTGTAGCTGAAAAGAATTGGTTGCATGATCAAGTACTGCAAAATAGTTGTTGAAATAAAGAAATTTAAAGTAAATATAGCAGCTTGCTAGAAGACTTCGAGTCTTCGAGTCAAAAAACTTCAAGTTTTCTTTAGGCTATCAAAACCTAAGTTATAGCTACTATCTAGTCTCATCGATGACCGATGACCCATGTAAACAATTCTAACTACATTCCTTCCACTCTCATGGCAGACGGGCAAAGAAAGTATATTTATCTATTTAATGCTCCAGTCAGTGATTAAAGTTTAATATTGAATCTTAGTTGTCATCCAACTCCAGCATTTTACTCCAGCATTTTAAGAGAAAAATGTAAATTTGTCTGATTTTTCTCAAAATTTTCTGTTTGCGGCGTTGAAGTGTAGTTCAGTAGTGTAGCGTTTGGGTTGTTTTAAGTTTGGGCGTTTTTTCTTGAACAGAAAATCGAAGCGCAAAACCCTGAAAAATAGCCACAGGCATTTTTCCAAAATGAGTGTGTAAAAGCAACTTTCGAATTGTTTGAATGAGTTGTTAGAAATCTGTGTTCAAAAGAATCTGGCTTTGATTTTCCAAATCTAATATTTTTGGAGCTGTGCCTATGCAGAGATGCCGCGGCGCAGAGAGCTCTCCCTTGGGCATAACACGTCCTACAGGACTACAAATGTAGACAATGCTTGACCGACGGACCAGTGCTGATGAACCTGTCGACATCTTGCACTACTTGACTTTTCGAAAGGTCAGTTTTAGACAAAGTAAAATTAATTTTCGCTGTTATCTCCTAAACCGTAAGGATTTACTCTGAAGAGTAGTTGTAGGTTTTTATGACTACAAATTTGTCCTGTATAGTGATCACAGCGCCAGTTATGGTGGATAAACGCTAATTTCTACAATACACATATTCTCAAGCCTCGACTTTTCTGAAATGTTTTGCAGCCTAAATGAAGTTACTGCAGCAAATTGGACTGAATTTCAACGATAAATTACCTTTTCAAGCCAAAAATACGCGAACCCGAACCAGCACAACAATAAATTTTAACTCGATCAAAACTCGGGCAGACCCGAATTTGAAGCCCGCTTCACTAACCTGGCACAGCCCTTGTTTGATGGCAAATTTAAATTAGTTTCATTAAGATTCGGCTTAAACGACTTAACTTAAACTACTTAACTTAAACTTCTTAAAAATTCGTTTCATAAAAAATTACTTAAACTACTTAAACTACTTAAATTAAGTAGTTTAAGTTAAGCCGTTTAAGCCATTAAGTCGTTTAAGTCGTTTAAGTAGTTTAAGCCGTTTATTTATGAATCGAATTTTTTAAGAAGTTTAAGTAGTTTAAGTTAAGTCGGTTAAGTTAAGTAGTTTAAGTTTTTTGTGAACATACCCATAGACAATTGTTATTCTTGTGATTTTTGTATGCAACCATAGCAGGATATACGCTGCAGAGTGTAAGTGGCAGCACTATTCTTAGAGTCTAAAGGGCCATTTCGCAAAAAGAGCTTAAGGTGGTGATTCCTTTTGGAGACATCAAATTTGAACCACTATTATTCATTCATTATTTGGAGTTAAGAAGTCATCTTTATATCAAAATGTAGCTTAACATTTTCTCTTTTTAATGAGTACAATGAATCTAAGTTTGGCTTTCCAAAATGTTTTTCCTGTATTTTAGAAGAAGTATAATTTTTCAGATTTTTTGCAGGCTGAAGTAAATTTTTTCGCAGAACATCGGTTAGAGCATTCGATAACTCTATCAAATAGCTGGGGACCCTTTTTTAGTTATTGTGATATCGCTCTTCGTTATGGAGAAATAAACTAAAATGTCTGCGCAACCTGGATTTTGCGAACTTTTCACGACTTTGGCAAGCCAGTACTTCAGTTAGAAAGCAGCTATCGGGGCAACTAAAAAAGGGTCCCGGGGTATTTTTGTGCAAAGTGGCAACTCTCTAGCTTGCATACTAAATTCTGCACAATCGCTAGAAAAAAAATTTGGTCGTGTTTTTGCAAAAACTACATTTTTTGTGATAGCAGCCTAAGGGATAGCAATTGTACGGTGGCCATGCCTCCGATAATTGGCCTCTGTGAGACCTTTAAATCGACACCATTAGTTAAATTTTACGGCTTTCGTAGCTCACGAAGTAGTGGATTATTTGATTTCTGCAGAAAGCACAAGTTTTTGACGCCAAAATAAGAAAATTGGCTATATCTCACGATAGGGAAAAGCTAGAAAGTTGCTTTCAAAAGCAAAATTGTAGAATTTAACGAGTTCTTTCGAATGGATATAGTCATAGTCATGCAGCTGCTGCCAAACGTTCAGAAATGGCAAAAACCGCCCTGAACGCAAATGTTGAATTTTTGAAGCGCGATTGCGCAGAGGGTGTTAGAACGCTAAAACAACTTATTTTGGAAAGTTTTGTTGAATTTCATCCTGGTTTACGCCGTCAATCAACAATATGTGCCCAAAAGGAATCGCCACCTTAAACGGCTTAGCTTAAACTTGCATTTATTTACGAAAAGGTACCTCGGCTTAAACGGCTTAAACGGCTTAAATGGCTTAAACGGCTTAAAATTAAGCCGTTTAAGCCGACCTTTTCATAAAAAACCATCGGCTTAAATTTTAAGCCGAATCCTTTTTATAAAAAGCACATCGGCTTAAAAATGTAGCGGCTTAAAATTAAGCCGTTTAAGCCGACCTCCTTTTCGTAAATAGTTTTAGTTTAAGCCGTTTAAGCTGGTGGCTTAAAATGCAGTGCAAATTGACTGTTTTTTAAGCCGCGTAAAATCACGCGCTTAAACGGCTTAAATCGTGGTAGTAGTCAAATTTAAACGCACGTAACTTTCTTAATATTCGGAGTACATCAATACTATTTATATCAAATTGAAGCTCACAATGAGAAGAATCCAGTGGCAATGGTCCTACAATTTTAACTGTAGTTAAATATTTAAAAAGTAGCCCCAAATTGATAATCGTCGTCTATACTGCTCGATACAGTATTGTAAGAGTTTTATAAAGTTTAAAAATACTTTTTGTTGACTCAACTTAAGTTATTCTCTATCTTTACTGGTTACAAATGAATGCTCCAGCCTTGTAATCCACATAAAGCTGTCGATATTTCCAGCAAAAGTGTCAATCGTCAATTTGTTTTATTTGTATTATTTGTTTGCTGATAACCGTTCAATTTACCTCGCTGTCTTCATGATTACTGTTAAAGATATTATTATTGAGATGGAGATATCGGACAAACGCTTCTTCTACCCGAGGACTCCACATCCAGAACGACAGGACCATTTAAGATAATTTGGCCCCTATATAC
>JASAND010008694.1:0-15630 GCA_030248195.1 Trissonchulus latispiculum
CGCATAATCTTGTATTAAGTTGATGCGAAAAGCAGTTGACATTATGTACGTGTATTATTAAGTTGTATAATAAAAGGAGCACGACCACATATACTTGCAGGTCGTGCTGACATATCGTACAATTTTTCGAAGAACTGCCAATATCAACAGCAAGCAGCAGCCGATAGAAACTCTGGACAGTTTTCGCGAATATGGGTTGTTCAGCGAAGCTGGTCCATATTAGTGCGCTTTTAACCTAGTCCTCCTGGCATTTACAACCTGCCCCTCCCATATTAACGTTTTAAAACCTAGTCCTCTGTCCATTTACAACCTAATGTCACCCATATTGCATTTTTCATGCTCCACCGGAGCATTTTTATTCTTGTCATAGGGGTCGCGGCAGCGACCCCTATAATATGTGTGAAAAGTGGCTGGAGACAGTGTAAAATAAGCTGCGCAGAAGCTGCGCAAAATCCTGCGCAGATCCTGCGCAGATTTCATGCGCAAATTGTAGAGCACATCGAGTTTAGTATGTCTGTGAAGTTTCAGCCCCGTATCACTTACCGTTAAAAAGTTGCGCCCCGGACCGGTTATGGCGGCGATGTTTTTTTTTCCGGTTTCTCCTATTTGATGGTTGTATTGTACATAATGTTCGCCGCTTTCACGTGATCTGCAGCGGTGGGCCAACCTAAAGGGCTATGGGGTCTAGTAGTACCCTCTAAAGAATTTAAGAATCACAACTTTTTTTGCGCCGCAGCTGCGCCACAGCGCCGCAGTGGCGCCGCAAAGTCGGCTCATAGCGAAAAGTGACCATTTTTGTGGTCGTCGCTCAGGTCGAACGTTACGAGCTGGAGCTGATTTCTTTTTATATTCAAAAATTACATATATTGAACTAACTAACGGTCTAGGTTGCGTTTCTCTATCACTTCCCTAGCGACCACAGTGGCCCGTCAAAGATGGCGAAAATTCGAAAAATGAAAAATCGAAATTTCTCGCTATCTATTTAACTTTGAACGCTCAAATCTTCCATACAGTGGTTTTCTGGCACGGAGAATCGATTCCCGCAGTCAGTTTTACCGTCAGACCCACCCATCTTGCTGGGCTGGTTCCACTTTGCCGTCGGGAGGGTCAAGTCGGAAACCGCTTCCCGGAGGTCCATAGTAGGCTTTACCTGGCCTCTCAAAACTTTGTCTATAGGGGTTTTCTGGTGCGCCCAGCTCATTCCCGGTGTCCTTTTTGCCGTAGGACTCATCCATCTTGCTGTGCTGGTTCCACTTTGCCGTCTGGAGGGTCATGTCGGAAACCGCTTCCTGGAGGTCCATAGTAGGCTCTACCTGGCCTCTCAAAACTTTGTCTATAGGGGTTTTCTGGTGTAGCCAGCTCATTCCCGGTATCCGTTTTGCCGTCCGACGTACCTATTTTGCTGGGCTGGTTCCACTTTGCCGTTTGAAGGGTCAGTCGGGTGGGGGGTCAAGTGGTCGAAAATAAAATTTTTCAAAAGTGGTCAAATTTGGTATCAAATGAAAGCCCTAAGCGAGCTGAGCAACTTTTGTCATAGAACTGCATGCTCAAAGTGGCTGTAGAGTGCTGTGGTGGGGTGAGGTGGGGACTTAGGCGATTTTCGGTCAAAAATGAAAGTTTTCAAAAGTGGTCAAATTTGGTATCAAATGAAAGCCCTAAGTGAGCTGAGCAACTTTTGACATGGAACCATCCACCAATATTTGCTGTGCCAAATAACGTCACGTGCCCATGAAACTTTTGTCTTTAATCCTGGAAATTTTGCTAGAGCAAAAATTTTTAAGCTCGCGCGCAGCGCGAGCTTAGCATATTGCGCCAGTTTTGTCGGGAAAAGTAGTCTGAAAAATAGGTTTTGACCCTTTAATTTTCCAAAAAATCGTTAGCTCGAAGCCAAACTAGAAGAAAAGTTCGTGCTAAAGTTACCGGAAATATGGGTTTACAACGTAATATTTCTAAAAAATTTTTGCCTTCGCCTGACACTTTTACGCTGGGGGGGGGGTGGGCGGTGGCGAAGTTTTCAACAAACAGTTCCTTTTGGGAGCCACAAAAATGACGAGATTTAGGATTCGTCGGAAACCGACGCGGGAAGTCTGGGGGGGCGCAGCCCCCCAGAAGTTGAGAAATTTTTTTGGAATTTTGAAAAAAGCCGTAATGGAAATCTTTAAAAAGATTTCAATAAAAGTTGAGAAATTCTTTGACATAATGGCAAAATTTGTATTGGAAAGCTTGAAAAGATTTGAATAAAAAGCTTTGCGAGGCGCATTGTTAAAATTTTACATTGTTAAAATCGATATAGACTAGTGCCGCAGGCGCGAAAAATTAAAAAACATGACGTAGAAAAGCAGGCACGCACTTTTTTGAAATCGAGTTATAAAAGTACCGCAGCCGCGGAAATTCAGTAAAATGGAGATAAGAAAGCGCCGCAGGCGAGAAAAATTGAGGTAAAAAAGCGCCGCAGGTTCCAAAACGTTGTAAGGGAGTCTAAAATTGAAAAATTCTACAACTTCTGGGAGGCTCCGCCCCCCAGACCCCCGCGGGTGTTATTCCTTCGCGACAGTTGGATTCTCCACAGCCCTTCCACGCGTGGAATGCTAGCTCATGCAAGAACGTGCTTAGAAAAAAATTGCTTTAATGTCTAAAATATCAAAAATTCTCAACTTCTGTGCATTCAAAAGCAGTTCAGTTAAGAAATTTAAAGTTGAAAATTATCAACTTTGATAGTAAAGAGTTAGTTTCTCTAGCAGTTTTTTGGTGAAACATGAAAAAAGACAACTTTAATATATAATTGTATAAGCCGTTTGTAGTGAAAATTTTAGAAAATTTCTCAAGTTTACTAATTAAGAATTAAAGCTTCTTTGGTTAAAATCTGAAAAATCAATTTTATTTTGAAAAGTGTTGAAAGTAACTACTGTGGGTTAGGGTAAAAAATGCTGAATTTCGGGGGGGGGGTTGGTGGGGGTAGGGGTAGGTTCGGCCCCCCCCCCGACTTGCCAAAGATCCGCCCACCCCGAAGAAAAGATCTATCTACGCCACTGTATATATATATATATACGTATATATAGGGGGTGGGGCAACTTGGAACAAAAATTTTGCTAGAAATGCTGCCATTCGTCATAGCCCTCACTGATCTAGACAAAATTATGCATATCGATACTGCGAGCTTGGGGCTACTTGGAACTGCAAAGCTTTATCTATATAGTACCAATGTGTGCGCACTGGGCCTAAAATTCTATCATACCAAGTTACCCATACCAAGTAGCCCCTTGGCCCATCTTGGTACAAGATGAGGACCGCTGACGCTTTTACCTATCTATTACTCAATTCGTAGAGTCTATCCGGAATCCATCCTATCTAAAATGTATATAGAGAAATTAAAGACAAACAAATTTCTACCAAACTTTTTTACTTACACAAACTCCTAAAGCAGATAAATCAGGTCAAATTATAACAATGTTAAAATTTGCACTTTTAAGGCAGTTTTTTAAACAAAGTTCTGGAAATAATAGCATAGAAATGAAAAAACAGTCGGAAAACGTTTAATACACGTAGCGTAAAGTTTCCCCCCAAAAGTTGAAGACAAAGTCGACGATTTGGTCAAATCTTCGGTTAACATGTCCTCTATGAGGTCACAGACGGAATCGGAAAGCTTGGAGAGAATTTTACAGCATCCTAATTCCCCCCCTAAATTCAGTGTGCAATAAATACTAAGATAGGGAGAGCCGTATCATCATCATCTCTCGCCGGCCACTGAAAATATCGGAAATCGTCATTTGTCATGGTTTTTCTGGTCGCATCCTCATGTAGGTTTTCCAAATGATGAGACAGGCTTCTGGATTAGTACACCTTCACATTACCGATGAACCAAGCGGCCTTTCCGGTGACGTCGATGAATTTGGCCGCCACAATGTCACCGCAAGGCACCTCAGAAGCCGCAGAAGCAACCTGAAGATCCGGATTCTGTGGGCACGAAACCGGCTTATTGTCATTATGGGCTGACTCTGATTCAGACTCATTGCTGGCTTGGACGTCAGTGGTAACTGAGGTGTTCAGAGGAGGAATAGACACAGTCTGAGGGTTCACTAGACAGGGAGCAGGTGTATAAGATTTGGACTTATGTATTATATACATGGCTTACTTGGGAATTTATGTGTTTAACGTGTGTTGTTCCAAATTGCCCCCCATTGCTGAGAACGGGGCTACTTGGTATGCTCGGGTCTACTTGGAACGGGATCTTACTGAGGACACTGAAAAAATGCTACAACAAAAATATTGGTACCCCTGAAAAATTCAGGATATTTTACCCTATAAAACATGTTTTCATGGCTCCGCAGTAGGAATTTAGCAGGAATTTTTAACTTTGAAAAAGGTATACCTTTTTTTGGATCGAAAATGTGACTTGTACTGTTGGATGTAAATTGACACACATAAAACGTACATGGTCAATGTTTTGTTTACTGGAAAGTATAAGTCACGTGCTTTCAGAAAAATATAAATTTAGCTAAATTAGAAGGGAGAATAGTACGGTATAGGCTTAAACAAATGTTAGGTCAATTTTGTCCCATGTTGCCCCAGGTTCCCAAGTTGCCCCACCCCCCTATATATATATATACGTATATACGTATATATGTAATCAGGGGCGCACCCAGGATTTTGAAAAGGGGGGGGTCGAGCCGGAAAAAATTTTTTGCTTGCGCCTGACACGTTTACGCAGGGGGGGGGTGGCGGCAAAGTTTTCAACAAAGAGTTTATTTTGAGAGCAGCAAAACTGAGAATTCAGGAGACTAGTAACCAGCCGACACGGGGGGTCTGGGGGGCCCCCCAGAAGTTGAGAAAATTTTTGAAATGTCAGTGCTCGGACAGTTCCTACTTTTTTCCTGTGAAAGACTAAATCGGCCTGATTTGACAAAAAATTGTCCAAAAAATCGCTGACTTTTTATAATTTGGAAACAATCTGCAGTTTGTTTTGCTATATATTCCTTACAATAAGGGAAATAATCAAACATAAAAATTTGCAGCATCAATTCCAATCGACTAAGTTTCATCGGTTTTGCCAGTACGTATGTTAAAATTCAGATTTCGTAAATCTTACGGCAGAGTGCTTTTTGGCTTGGACGCGTTAGCTTATCAAAAAAGCGGGATTTTATTAAAACTACGCACCTTCCAGGTTCTGTTTCCGCATAACTTGACAACATTAACTGAAATTTGGTGTGTTTGTGCTTTCGGCCGGGCTGCGTTCAAACATCGCACAATGAGTACACTGTTGTATACGAGCTATCAAAATGTATGATCAGTAAGGGGTTTCAGATTTATGTTCTGCGACCTCGAAAACTCCTATACAAATTTAGAGTAAAATTCGGTTCCCCTTGGTCTCCTCTTGCGAATTATGTAGGGGCGCGATAGCGCCCCTACATAATATGGGTATAAAGGCGTCTGCGCGGCCCCCTGGAGACCGTGTTGGCCTGGTGCCAGCTAATTAGAGGTCCGGCGGTGGTAAAAAGGTTACCATCGTAAACAACTCGAGTAGTACCACAAGTACCACCATACTTTTGGTTCGAATTCGAAACTTCGAATTTTTGCACTAGGCGATAGTTACCGTGCGTTTGTTTTTTTTCTCGGTGAATAACGCTTATTGGAAATGCATTTTACGGCTAAGTGTTGGAACGATGTGGGCATTTTGGCACCATACTACTATTATATGTTGGTAGACAGGATCCCCGCATGCTACTTTTTTTGGTCATTTTGGCACCTGGCCAATTTTGGCTCTGTGCCAAGGTCCCGAAGTCGGACTTTCGCTATTTTTCGCAAATTTTGGTCACACTTTTCTAGAACTGGGTAGAAGCTGGAGAGGTCTAGTATCTTTTGTTGAAAATTACCAGAAGGGGTGCATAAAGTAACGAGGGGGATTTTTAATTTTGCTCCCTAGCTTTCAGGAGATGGGCCCAAACTTTGCATTTTTTTGGCCTGTTTGGGCTAAAAGTTTCGAAGTCCCACTTTCACTGGAAATAGTCAAAAAGTCGCCAAAAACGGCGTTTTTCGGCCTCGGGGTGGTCCCCATATATAGTAATTAGTAAATCGGGGTCGCTGAAAACAATGAGCATACTGCCGATGCCGCCCGAAGTGACCACTGGTCAGCATGGCTCCCGTGGTTCCTCGCCCAGGGTCAAAGAGAAAAACCAAAACCAAACTTACAGTAAATAAAGGTACATAAACTGTCAAATAAACCCATTTTTATGGACCACCGTTTCACAGTCAACCATAGTTTCATCTGAGCCACTACGATCGTTATCAGCCGTAGCATCCATCTTCACTTCTCACAGAATCACATAACCAAAAGCATTGTAAGTGCATACACATATTTGGTACATAAAGGTGAACTTTCATATACGGATCGCCTTGTTATGCCCGACCAACCCGATTGAGGGACTCATCAAGGGCTTTCAATCAGGTTATTTTTAAGTTAAATTATCCCAAGTTAAATTTTGTAGTTAAAGGTCGTTTCGTCCCCTAGCGATCAACTCCAGACATTCGTGAAGTTATACATAAAGATTCACTTATACCTCATTCTGTGCGTGCAAACATTGAGTCACTAATTTCCATAAAACATCTACCGATTGATTATGTAAGATATCATTACTATATGAGATTCCTTTAAGATTATTTAGAAAATGAAATTTAAGTTTTCTTTTTGAATAATTTTTATTAATCAATAGTTTAATTAGTTTTGATACCCGAAATACAAAATTATCAAGGTTAGTACATATGACTAAGTATCTACGTATTTCATTTAAATAAATTCTATATGCTACATTCTCTGAAAAATTACCTTTAATATTAGGAAACTTAACCACTGAAAAATTAAAATCATCTGTTTTATCATATACCCCACATTCGAACTTATTACCAATTATAGTTACATTTATATCTAACACACATGCATGGTCACTATTAACATTTTCTTTATTAAGTACTAATGTATCTGGATATATAAATAAATATAAATCATTAAATATACTGTTGTCGTTAATTACCGTTATATCATCAATATACCTAAATACATATCTAAGTTTGCTTAATAAGTTGAAGTCATGTTTATACAACAATTTTTTAACATATAAAAATTCGTAGTAAAACAGAAATAAATTAGCTAACTGTGGGGCACAATCTGTACCCATAGGTATACCCACAGCCTGTTTGAATATCTTATTGCCACAGGAAAAGTAAAGGTTATTAAGCAACCACTCTATATTGGATAGTAAGTCTTCTTTTGATAAAATTATTCCTTTATTAGTATTAATACCCCATCTAGCACTGTTTTCGTAAACAATTATTTTACGATTAGAGTTATTAGCATAATAAAGTTGGGAAAACTCCCTCTAAACAGCGTTTTTCGGCGTTTTGGTCGTGGGCATATATAGTAAATCGACTACGCTCGTTTCAATGGGCATATCGCCGAAACCGACGGAAGTGACCACTGGTCACTACAGCCTATGGGGCTTATTGACCACTGGTCAAACGGCCCAAAACTGCTTTTTTCGACGTTTTGGTAGGAGTCATATATAGTAAATCGACTACGCTCGTTTCAATGGGCATATTGCCGAAACCGACGGAAGTGACCACTGGTCACTACGGCCTAGGAGTCCTATTGGCCACTGGTCAAACGGCCTAAAACTGCGTTTTTCGGCGTTTTGGTTTGGGCATATATAGTAAATCAGGTAGTGCGCGTCAGCGCACTACCTAGAATAGGGCAATTTGCACGTTGTGCCCTTTATTGGAATCTGTTTTTAATAACTCACGGAGGAGTGGACCGATCGGGCTCAAACTTGCTATGTGAAGAGCCTATGGGCAGGGGTACATGCTGTGAAAATTTGAGCCGAATCGGTCCAGCCAATCTCGAGATATGCAAATTAGGTGCTGTGGCCGCTCGCCTGTTCTCTCCATTTCTTCTTCCCCCCCACCCTAGAGGTCGGAGGACAAAAAATTTCTATAAAGTTTTGCTATTTTTGTGGATAGAATCCCCCCAATTTCAGGGCGAATTTTTCTTTTCGCCGTAGGACCCCCCCATAGGTCTGTGTAGTCTTGGGATTTTTCGATTTTTGACCCCCCCGGAAAAACAGTCCGAAAATTTATTTGTTGAGAGGTGTAACTTAGATTCACAAGAGCTTAGTAGACATGCTCTTTTCTCATCAAAAGGCAACTATAAAAACAGTAGTGAAACATATCTCCCTTTTCGTAAAGTTCTGTACAAGAATAATTATATAATTTAATAGATAGCGGTTTAAATCTTCTTGGACTTTCATATTTCATTTCATCTTTAATTTCCGACATCCTCCGGCCGCCCATTGTGAAAGCCACCATCGCCCATTTCCAGAGGAATCAAGTCTTTGATCCCCCGCCGAGAAATTGTCCCGTTCGCCATCTGGATTTTGGCGAATCGATGAGCACCATCCGAGGAGGGTAAAAGTTCCAAAAGTCTAGCCAGTTTCCACGTGTTACGTGGGTTGTTAGACTTTATCAGATAAACCTGGCCCACGGCTGGCATCCAGTTCTTTTCGCCTTTCTTTGTCTTGAAATAGTGAGAATGGGCTGCTCTCAGTTCCTGCAGGTAGTGGCTACTCCATATTTTCCAGAACTGATCCAATCTCTTCCGAGTAATGGAGTAGTGCTTGAGAAGATTTGCTTTGGACGATGTGTCCGGAGAGTAGTCCGGGTCCTCGCTGGTTTCTTCAGGTGGCGGTAGGTTAAGTCTAGTAGACGCCGCTATAAAGTCCGCCGGAGTTAACACGTT
This sequence comes from Trissonchulus latispiculum, assembly GCA_030248195.1. Lineage (NCBI taxonomy): Eukaryota > Metazoa > Nematoda > Enoplea > Enoplida > Ironidae > Trissonchulus > Trissonchulus latispiculum. The sequence goes on from JASAND010008694.1 coordinate 8,783, forward strand.
GATGTCTTTAAATCCATTAGCCAGGTTGAAAAGTGGACGGCAATTCAATGTCGCCTCTATCTCACAGGCAACGGTGATCAGAGCATCGTCTGCGACAATAGTCTTCCATAGTGACTTTCTGAGGGCTCTCTTTACAAGGCCGACTAGGCGTTCGTAAAATCCGCCGTACCACGGAGAGGATTCTGGTATGAACTTCCAAGATATTTGCCTTTCTGCGAAGAAGGTCTCGAGCTTTTCTTTGGATTCTTGCGATATACTCTTCCCCCAGATGGCAGCTAGCATATCTGAAGCTGACTTGAAGTATTTGGCATTATCTGAGAGGAAGCTGGCTGGAGTTCCACGTCTGGAAATAAATCGTCGGATAGCGTTCAGGACTGACTCAGTAGTGCAGTCTGGTACAATTTCCAAATGCACTGCTCTTGTAGTAAAGCAGGTGAAGATACAGATCCATCGTTTCTGGTATGGTGAACCTTTGTGGGACTTCACGTAGAGCGGTCCAATATAGTCAACTCCGGAGTGAGTGAAAGCAGCTGAAGGGGTCAGGCGCTCTTTTGGGATTGGTCCCATCTTTGGTGGTTTTATTGGGCCGCCCTCCGTTTTCTGACATAGTAGACAGGAACGTAGTACCTTCTTCACTGTGGAAAGCCCCTGCGGAATCCAGTAAGACCTGCGAACATGGGAGAGTGTTGTCTTTGGTCCAAAATGATGGACTGCCCGATGAGCTTCTTCAATTATAAGCCTGGTGAGTGGATGGTCTTTAGGTAATAGGGTAGGAAATTTGGCGCTGTAGGCCAAGGGAGCATTGGACATTCTACCCCCACATCGTAGAATCCCATCCTTTAGGAACAAATCTAGTTGTTTAATTAGCTGGTTCAGTTTGTTGCTCTTCAGAAGCTTCTTTTCTGTGTTGAATCTGGTCTGAATGGACTTGATCCACAGATACTTTGCAGCTCTCATTTCATCAGCGGTTATGGAGAGAGTGCATGGATTTGCTAGCCGTTTGCAAGCGTTTAGAAAACGCTGGCAATAGGAAGTCACGCGCAGAAGCTTCGAGATATTGGTGTAGTTTTCAGGACTGAGACCGAAAACACCGTTGTCGCTGTTGTCGCATGCTGACTTTGTCGTGTTGGATTCGTCTTGATCTTTAGCTGACTGTACGAATATGGCTAAATTAGGTGACTTTGGTTCGAAGTAGGTAACAGGCCAGCCGGATTTACTGTCGTGGAGCCATTTAGGACCCTTGAACCACAAAGAGTCTGGGGCGAAAGTCTTCATAAGGTCTTTGTGGCCGATTCCCCTCGTTGCTAGGTCAGCTGGGTTGTCACTTGATGACACATGCCCAAATCTTGTATTTTCTGCCTGCCGTATTTCTTCAACTCTTCTTGCAACATAGGCATCCAATGGTTTGTCATTAGTGACCCACTGCAGCGCAATTTGGGAGTCACTAAAGACGTACTTTTTCTCTATTCTGTGGTGGAGCTGAGTTTCCAGAAATGACAGAACTCGAACGCCTGTGAGTACAGCAAGTAACTCAAGACGTGGGAGGGTTGTACTTGGCTTTATAGGTGCTACTCTACACTTAGTGAACAGTAGTCTTACCATGATTGGGTCGTACTGATATACATAAATGGTAGTAGCGTACGCAAGTGGACTTGCGTCTGCGAAGCAGATGAGCTGACACGGGGTAGTTGGGGTAAGAGGGATTTGCCTTGGAATCTGAATCGTGGACACCTCCGTGATGGAACCGGAAATGTCTTTCCATATCTCTTTGAAGGGTTGTGTCAGTTCTTCATCCCAGGAGACTTTAGCTTGCCATAGATTCTGAAGTAGAATTTTGCCTTTAATGGTTACAGGATTGAAGTAACCTAGCGGATCGAAGAGCTTTGCTAGGTGCCGCAAAATCTGGCGTTTGGTGATGCATTCTTCAAACGGTGGAACAGTTTTCGCAGAGAACGTATCTTTTGAGGTGTTCCATAACAGTCCGAGGACTTTCACTACCGTATCAGTGACCTTGTCTTGAGGCGGCAGCAGGTTGATGAAGGCAAGATCATTTGAAGTCCACTCCCGCAAGTTCATGGACGCATCCGCAAACAGAGTCTTCGCTTGACGGTAGTGATCATAGGCTTGCTCAGTAGTGTTAGCTCCAAAGAATATGTTGTCCATATAGATGTTTTCTCGGACTTGATTCGCAAGACTCCCGGGATTCAGGTCCAGATGATGATGAATTGCTGCTCCAAGAAGGAATGGTGATGCCACGACACCAAATGGGATCCGGGTAAATCTATAGGTTTCAATGTTGTTGTCCAGGGTAGGATCAGACGGATTAGCTAACCAGAGGAATCGCACACTATCTCTATCAACCTCCTGCAACCCAACTTGCAGGAAGGCCTTTTCTATATCCGCCGTTATGGCTATGGCACATCTTCTAAATCGTAGTAGTAGGCCAACTAGATTCTTCAGATAGTTTTCCCCAATGAAAATGAGGTCATTCAGCGAAGGTCCACCATGTGGGGTCTTGGCGCTGGCATCATAGACAATTCGAACCTTCGTTGTTCTTCTGTCAGAGCGAATGACCGGGAAGTGTGGTATATAATGTACCACAAGACCGGTAACTTCATCCTTTTGCACCTTTTCTATGATCCCTTTGGATAGCTGATCCTCTATTATAGAATTGTAGGCATCTAGGTTTTTGGTATCACCTGCATTTGGAGCTAGTGTCCGTAGTGTGTTCTGGAGACGTTGTCTTGCCTTCGCATAATTATCTGCTATGTGTGGGGTATCTGTCTTCCAAGGCCATCGAACATAGTAACGGCCATCCTGCTTGATGACCGTTCTTTTGAAATTGTCGTAGAATTGTGTCTTCTCTGAGCCCCCAGTTTCTTGTTTGAGGATTCCTACCGATTCTAGGTCCCAAAAGCGCTGGAGGTCTAGGCCATTATCATCATCTATCTTGGTACTGCAGAAAAACATAGGAATCGTGCTTGCGGTGTCACCACGTAGTTTTGATGTTGTATAGTTGCCTGATAGTATAGTGCCCAATGGAGTGTGATAGATAGCCATTGATGGACCTATTGGTATCACCTTTGTGACAGCTTGTGGCCCCATAACTTGATGCCAATAGTCCATTCCTATTATTAGATCAATTGGAACCTCGGTTGCCTTCTGGGGTGGTAGATTCAAAGGGTTTTGAGACTTCAAGTATTGCAAGGTCGGATTGTCAAAGTCTACTGGGTATAGTGGCAACGACGGTGTCATATTTGGAATGGAGTAGGCGCAGATTTCCAGGGAATATCCACGGGGACCCAAAAGCCGGAACTCTACGACCTCAGCCTTTACCTTTTCTGTGCTTCTAGAGTTGAATCTAGCCGTTTCAAGGACTACTTGCTTTGAAGGGATTAGATTTAACAGATTGGCCACAGCTTTATTAATGCAGGAGAAGCGTGCACCTGAATCTAGATATACTTGAATGGTGACAGGAGTGCTTTTGGTTTGACTTTGCACAGAACATGGAAATGATGACATGATAATGCCATCTTTTTTATTGGAGGAAGCCAAATGGACTTGTAGTGTACTGCTCGGATCTTCCTGTCCCGACCAGTCTGGGTTAGATTCTGTGGAGGCGACTTCTTGTTGACTAGCTAGATGGGTAGAAACCTGACTGGGGGTTGTGTTGCGCTTGCGGCAGAAAGCTGAGTTGTGGGTAGAGGCTTTACAATAGTAACATGACTTTTGTCGCTTGCATTTGTTAGCGTTGTGCCCCTTCCCTAGACATTTGAAGCAGTATCTCCCCGCTTTAGCTTTTTGTATTCTTTCTTCGATTCCCGTGATTCGTTTGCAGTTGTCACTGTAGTGACCTTTACCATCACAAAATATGCAGGCTAGGGTGTTTTTAGTTGTAGTCGATGGTTGTGTGGTTGATTGTAGAAACGTTACTGTTGCTGCAGGTGGTGTGGGCTCTTTAAATTCTCTACTTGGCTCACTATCGGTGGTTTCTGTTTTCTTAGGCTTTTTTAGCATATCCTTGTCTTTATCTTTCCATTTTGAAATTTTTTCAAGAGTATCTAAGAAATCTGATAGTGACCAACTCGTGAGGTTTTGGTCCTTAAGCATAGCAATTTGGGATGCATTTCTGTACAGCTCTGAAGGTAGCTTCTGCAGCAGCAGTGGAACGTAGGCGTTTAAAACTGAGTGTTCTACTCCTAGGCGGTTTAGGGATATAGAAAGTGCTCTGACGTCGTCAATGAATTTTTCCAAATTTGATAGATTATCTTTAACCGGTTGAATATTACCTAGAGCCTTCCAGTGGTCCATTTTAATATCATTTACATCGCCGTATGCTTTCTGGAGAGTGGCAAGGGCTGCCGGATAGCAATCCCCTTGCAACCCGAACCCTTTGACTTTATCATAAGCCGGTCCTTTCAGGCATTGTAGTAAATAGTCTATTTTTTGTTTGTCTTGAAGGTCAGAGCGAGAGTTTACATTCACATCAAAAGACTCCCAAAAGTTCCCCCACTCTAAGCGGTTTCCAGAAAAACATGGCAGATGTAGTTTTGGTAATTTACTGGTTCTTAAATTATTGTGGTTACCACTTGTGTGGGCATCAGAGCCACTTACAGTACGATCTGAAGCAGTAGTTGTAGCAGTGTTGGTGGCCGTCTGTTGTAGTAAGAGCCGCATGGTAGCCATATCATCTCTTCTCTGATTTTCGATCCTTTCTAGATCTTCCCGCCGACGACGTTCGTCTTCTTGCCTTTGTGAATCCTGACGCTGAATTAGGAGCAGCAGAAGTTGCATGGGGTCCGCTGGTCCTTGTGATGGAGCAGGGGAAGATGGCGCCTGTTGGGGTATCGGGGTTGGAGGACGGTTCAGGGAGGGTGGTAGAGCCGCAAGAGTCTCCGTCAGTGCCTGTGTAGCCGGACTAAGCACAGGGTTTGACAGAGTAGAGGGAGGGTTTGCTGGATGGAAGAGACGCACCTGCAGGGAGGCCGGATCACAGTGATAATGGTTTATCAATTCGTCTCTGGAAAAGACGCCATCGACCAATAAATATTGAGTTAAAGTTAAACGTAATGAAGTCCCTGTTAGATTGGGCAGAAGCTATAAACAATGGTTATAATATACATTGTTGCTATCTAGATTTCGCTAAGGCTTTTGATACAGTTTCGCACAGTAAGCTTCTGTTTAAATTGTCAAAGTACGGAATTAGAGGAAAATTACTTCATTGGATCAAATGCTTTCTTAGTGATCGTCTCCAGTATGTACAAGTTGAAGATGCTAGATCTAGCCAAGGTCACGTACTTAGCGGAGTACCCCAAGGTACCATTCTCGGACCCGTTTTATTCCTAATTTATATAAATGACATTGTTGATTGTGTAAAATTTTCTAAAATCTTAATCTATGCTGATGACGTAAAATTATACATCAAGTGTAAACAGAATGAATTTACTAATGTACATCTACAAGAAGATTTAGAAAGGTTGTACGCATGGTCCAACAAGTGGCAATTAAAGCTTGCCATTTCAAAGTGTTCTGTTTGTGTTTTTGGGACATACGTACAACCCGTTGTCTATCGACTAGCAAATGAAATTTTGCCTAGTACTACTGTTATGAAAGATTTAGGCTATATAGTCAGCTCAAATTTGAAATTTTCTGACCACGCAATGGAGGTATATAAAAAAGCAATGCAGATACAAGCCTTAATTTTTAGAAACTTTAAGTCTCGCCAGCAAAATTTTTTGATTAAAATGTTTACAACGTACGTCAGACCAGTGGTAGAATCCGGGACCAGCATATGGTCCCCCTTTTTATTGAAAGATATAAACTTAATCGAGAAAGTACAAAGAAGTTTCACTAAGCGCATTCCCGGGTTAACTGAGCTATCGTATAATGACCGCTTAGTCCGACTGAAGCTAGAGTCTCTGGAATTGCGGCGGCTTCTCTTCGACCTGAAATTGGTTTACAAAATTGTATACAATAAGATTGATTTGGACTTCGATCTGCTGTTTAAATACGCCCCGAATAGTAACACAAGGAGTCATAATTTGAGACTTTCGTTACCAGCTAGAAGACGTTCGAACGCTTTGGAGAATATGTTTAATTGTAGGATAATTAATGTATGGAATCAACTGCCTCAGCATGTAGTGTCAGCTCCTAATTTGATTAATTTCTCTAACCTCATTCGCGACCTAAATTTTGAACAGTTTTTACGGGGACAAGGGGTCAGGTGATCACTTGAGGATCCTCTCTTGCCCTTCTTTATATTTAACTGCATTTTTTGATTTATACTTGTATTTGAATAAAATCTTCGATTTTGTTGTAATTGTTGGTTACTTATAAAGTAAACGACTTTGTTTGTTTGTTTTGTTAAAGTCATCGGAGAGCAGTTACCGCAGTTCCACGAAAACGGTCGTCCCAGGGTCCGAAGGGCCTCGTATAAGTCCTCGGTCAGGGAGCCACTGGCTTTAGCATTGACACAGTGTAAACACCACCAAGATTCACACTGGTCGCATTGAATCGACTCAGGGATGGTGTTATGGCAGATAGAGCAGGGTATACTGTCAATAGAAGAGTCACTCATGGTTAGAGGAAGGTTGACCAATAGGAGGACGAAGGTCCGTATCAATAGCAGCATAGAATTATAGCAGAAATAGCTCTGCTACCAGCAGATGTTGAGAGGTGTAACTTAGATTCACAAGAGCTTAGTCGACATGCTCTTTTTCTCATCAAAAGGCAACTATAAAAACAGTAGTGAAACATATCTCCCTTTTCGTAAAGTTCTGTACAAGAATAATTATATAATTTAATAGATAGCGGTTTAAATCTTCTTGGACTTTCATATCAGGTAGTGC